>VMDO01005911.1:95000-106323 GCA_007922755.1 Pedetes capensis | reverse complement strand
CATTTTCCGGCACTATATCTGACAGTGTTTCTTTGCTATCCATAGGGTTTTCAATGGCTAGTTGTTTCGGGAGTGGCTTGCCAGGTCCTACTCCCTAGTCTGTCTTAGTCTGGAAGCTCAGCTGAAAACCTGTCCACCATGGGTAACCTTGCTCATGTCCGAGGTTACAGTGGCAGAGCTCTCAGCCTCATCGCAACACGCAAGCCCCCACGGCAAACTGACAGATATGTGGGGGCTCTGATGGTAAAATAATTAATACAAGGATGCATATATAGCATAAGAAAAAGAGAAGGAGAATAGAAAGAGGGAAGAGAGTAAAACAAGGAAGGAAGCAAATAAAAATTTAAAAAACAAACAAAAAAACAAACAAAAAACCTCACGCATACACGCTCTCACCCACGTATAAAATCGCTTATAGTCAGGTGCGGTGGTATACACCTGCATTCCCAGCAGCTTGGGGGCAAAGGCAGGAGGATTGCAAGCCCCAAATCACAGGCAGCCTGCGCAATCCAGAGAGACCCTGTGTCAAAAAGTAAAAATATGGGCTGGGGGCGCAGCGCGGCGGTCCAGCACCTACAAAGCGAATAGGTGCAAGACCCTGGTTTCATACCCCCATACAAAACAACAAAATCAAACAACAACAAAAAAACCAAACCAAAACAAACCAAAACAAAACAAAAACCCCAAGAAACAAACAAACAAAAACCAAAATCACAACAAAAACAAAACAAAACCATGCATACACGCTCGCACACACTTATTAAACACTTCTAGTCAGGTGCGGTGGTGCATGCCTGCAATCCTAGCGGCTTGGGGGGGCGGAGACAGGAGGACTACAAGCCTGAGATCAGAGGCAGTCTGTGCAACCCAGCAATCCCCTGTCTCAAAAAGCAAAAAAAAAAATATGGGCTGGGGGTGCAGCGCAGCTTTCCGCCCACTTGGGAGACCACTTGGGAGAACCTAATCCTCTTGTGGGTGGGATGATATTCAACCCCCCCAGAGAGAGTTTGTAGTAGGTCTGCCATGCACGGCGATTGCGCTCGAAACTGTTCTTATTGTGTCTAATTGTCCTGCAAGACTCTGCCAGAAAGGAGCACTCTGTCCGCGTGGTGCTCAGCCTCCTCCACAGACCTCACCTTTCTCCATAGTGCAGTGGGATGACTTAGGATCCCCTCTGGTGTGTCTGGGGTCCAGGCATATGTGTGCCCGTATGTCTGTGGAGATTGCATCTGCATGACTGTCCCACCACAACAGGAGAGAGGGAGCCGCGTTTCAGCTCTGGATGTGTACCGCTGGCACTGGTTTCCCACTGCCACAACAGGAGGGAGGGAGCGATTCCGTACTGACTCACTGGAAAACTTGCAGTTTGTGTCCCGCGGGCAGGGTGACAGTGTGATGTCAAGGTTGCATGCTGTGTTGGGTCCGGCTCCCGTGGGTGTGTGGGCAAAGTCCCCTCCAAGTCTCCAGGATTCTATCCTGTAGTCTGCGTCAAAGCGAAATGGCAGAATGGCAGTCCTGCCACTGACCTCTGTGTAATTCTTCTGAAGCCAAATGCTTGATTTCAGTGTCCACCCAGTTTCATCCTCTGTCTCCCAATCTAAACTATCACTGTTTCTATCTATTCAATGTGAGTTCTAAACCCCTCATCCACGCTTCCCTTTACTCTGGGAGAGAAGGCGCGTGTTATCTGTCCGCCATCTTGATTTTTTTTGCCTGGTTCAATATATTACTGTAAATACAAAGGGGTAAAATAAGTCCCAAACTTGGCAAGATAGTGAAGGGGCTCCTGGGTGGCAGGGACCCTGAACATTACTGTGTTTTTGTTTTGGACTTGGGGGTTAAACCCAGGGCCTTGCAAGCGCTCTACCACTGAGCTGCATCCCCAGCCCCTCTTTACTTTTGAGACAGGGTTTCACTAGATGACGCAGGCTGCCTGTGGCCTCGAACCTGCGATCCTCCTGCCTCCGCCTCCCAAGTCAGTATAGGCGCATCAGTTTTATTTTGACTAGTATTTGCAACATACATGTTTTCCATCATTTACTTTCAACCTCCTTTTGATACTTAAAGGTATATTGTGTGTGAGTATGTGTATGTGTGTGTGTGTTGTAATGGCATATGGTTGGGTTGGGCTTTTTAAAAATTTTTTCAATGCTGGGAATCAAATAACCCAGGCATTTGTGCATGCCACTGAACTACATCCCAAGTCCTAAGGACTTTTAAAACAAACAAAAAAATCCCTCACATCTTTGTTTTTAGAATGGTTCATTTCATTAATATATATTTAATGAATTAGGCTGGGCATGGTAGCTCACACCTGTAATTCCTGCCACTTGGGAAGCAATGGCAGGAGGATTGCAGGTTCCAGGCCAGACGAAGCCTGTGTAATTTATTGAGACCATATCTCAAGAAAAAAATTATAAAATGGACTCGGGGTGTGGCCCAGTGGCAGAGCACTTGCAAAGTGTGTGCAAGGCCCTGGGTTCAACCTCCAAGTACTGAAAAAATAAATTAAAAAAATGAATTGATGGTACACTTATTTATATTTTCCATTATAGTATTTATTTCCTACTTGCTGCAACATTTTATCTTTCTCTCCTTATTTTGCAATAATAAAATACTTTCATTGATTCACCTTCCCTGTCCCTGGATAGTTTGGTAATTATAGTTCACTATAGTTTTTACTGGGCTGGGATTTAGCTCAATTGGTAGAGCGCTGCTCTGTAGTCTCTGAGGTCTCGAGTTTGATTCCCAGCACTGCAAAAATGGGAGAAGGACATGGCAACCCACTCCCAAGGCAATCCCGAAAACAATCTGCCATTGAAAAAAACCCTATGAGGGTCACTATGAGTCAGACATGACTCGAAGGCACCTAACAACAACATAGTTTTTACTCATTGCACTAAAGATTATAATTCACTTTCTTATTTAATTAGTATCTATTTTAAATTTGTACTTTTATTACTTCCAAGAAAATGAATACTTTATTTCTATTCCTTGCTTTTATATTATTATTATCACATATTTTAATCTAACTATATTTTGAAACACAAAATACATTTCTCTTTATGAGTTTAATATCTATGTAGATGCACACATACTTTTTCCACTTGCTGTTCACTCTCTGAATTAACTTGAAAACTCTTCTCTGAATTTTTTCTATATCCTTCTGGTTCCTTTATTGTTCTCAAAGGAATCTTTATTATTTTATAAATGTGGGTGTATTGCTAATGACTAATCTTAGTTTTTTCCTACTAGTTTGTCTTTATGCTAAGAATACTTAATCTGGGTATAAAATTCTAATTTAGTAGTTTTTTTTGTTTCTGTCATTTTTGTGCTTCAAAAATATTGATTTTTTTATTTCTATTGTTTCAGTCCCTTCTTCAAAAGTAATATTTTATTTATTTTTTCACTCTCTGGGTGGTGTTAAGATTTTTCTTTGTCTATAGTTATAGTTTGCTTTAAGCTAAAGGATCTCTTGTGATTTTCTTTTGTAGTTTTCTTTGTATTCATTCTCATTTAGGTTCATAAAACATCCTGGGTTGTCCTTACAGTTTTTTTTTCAGCATTGAGAAATTCTTGGTAATGATCTCTGCAATATTGCATTTTCCACCTTTCCCTGTGTTCTTTCCAGGACTCTAATGACATATATGTTAGACTTAAAAAAAAAAAACTTGTAACCCACATATATGTTATGTTAATTTTCTGAATTTCCCCCTCACTTTATTCTCCATGCTTTGGTCTGGCTATTTTCTAGTGACCTACCATTCAGTTTTGTAATCCATTCTTTAGCTCTTTCCAAACCACTGTTAAACATATCTGTTGAAATATGAGGTTAAACTACAATATTTTCTGATCTACAATTTTTATTATTTATTTATTTATTTATTTATTTATTTTTGTGGTACTGGGGGTTGAACCCAGGGCCTCGCGCATGCATGCTCTGCAAGTGCTGGACCACTGAACTGCACCCTCAGCCCATTTTTTTACTTTTTGAGACATGGTCTCGCTAAATTATGCAGACTGCCTCTAGTCTCGAATTTGCAATCCTCCCGTCTCCGCCTCCCAAGCGGCTGGGATTACAGGCGTGCACCACCTCGCCCAGATTACAATTTTTATTTTATTACTCTATAGGTTTCAGTTGTGTAGTAAAAATTCTCATACTTATCTTTTGTTTCTTATAAATTGGTCAATGCATCCCAAATTTCATGTCTGTTAGCAGACTAATGCTTATATCATCTCTGGATTTGTTTATATTATCTGCTTATTATTTTATATACTTACTTCAGTAAGATTGTAATTTTTTATTGAATCCTAGATATTGTATTTGATTGTAAGAACATATCCGTTACCTAATTCTTGAAAGGGTACATCCAATCTTCTGGGAATGAAAGCCATTAGTATAATGGTGGATTGAGCTGACTAGAGGCTGGTGCTCTGTCTTTGTAAGATCTTTCTTACTCTTGCTTACCTCTTTCCAAGAAGAGTACAACTTTCTAGAGTTCCCAACTGAGATTCTTCCCAGGACCTTGAGAACACCCATGTTCTATCCTGTCATATCTTCTTTCTTCTTGACTTCATATCCTACTACTCAATGTAGCTTAATAAGCAACTTCCTTGAAAAGGATGATATTCCAGATTCTTTTCCCTTTGGATTCTAGGCCCTTCAAATTTCTCTATATTGGTAGCACAAAACTCGTTTTTTTCCATTTTGAATCCCTTGAGATTTCTTAAATTTTCTTTGCTACTTGGCAGCTGATCTCCATTTGCCTTCTTGTCTGCATGCCCCAAACCCAGAATTGGGATATGCCACAGAAAGCATTAAACCTGGACTTGCCTTCCTAAAGCTCCTTTTTTTCTCTGCAAACTTCCTCCTTCAAGTCCTAGCTATTTCAGCCCCTTTTCAATCTCTTCAAACTTGGCTTTGCTTGCTATCCAGCTTTTCCTGATTGTTCTCAGTTGGGAAAGCTCTCTGGACCTTTTGTTTATTATGTGCTGTCTGTGATACTTAGGAGAGGAAATAACTCCCTTGGACATTTTCTTTGGAAAATGATGAGATTAGATAATGTTTAGTGATATTTTACATGTTAACAGTTTATATTAAGAAAACTCACTCAAAAATCTATGTCCCCTTGTATTACCAGGAGCTCCTTGTAATGAGTATACATACTGTGCATATGAATTCATATAACTTGATACAATCATTTAAAGGGATGTATTATACATTATAATTATAGTTATGTTCTAAGATATTAGTAAGTCAGAATATTGGTATGTGGCATGTTATTTATAAAGTGATAGAAAACAGGGGAAAAATCCCTCAGGACATTATTACATACTTGGTTCTTGGGGTACAAGCTTATATATGAGTACCTTAAAAGAGATCTTCAGTAATTAGATTCTTTTGGATGAATTGAGGAAATCTATTTAGCAATAGATTTAGCAAATATTGTTGAAATTAGTTTTTCTAATTATAATTTACAGCTGTGGTTAAGAACTGGTGTAAGCATTGTACATACTGAATATGAAACATTTTACAAGTGTGGTGAACCCTGGAATCTCTTACTCAGGAGCCAGACATTAGGTAAACTATATGGTACATGAAATATTTTTGGAACTTCTATGTTCAGCACCTGTTTGTTTCCTTTTCAACATTAAACTATTACAGTGAATATCAAATATGGATTTTAAATAATGGATTAAATTCACAATTGGCCATTCTCTGTACATTCATCCTCAATAAGGCTTAATTTTATGTTTCCCCTCATTTCCATTCATTCATGTAGTCTTACTTTACCTGTAACTCATCTTTTCTAAAACCTGTATTATGAAATACTTGATCCACTAAACTGGCTTATATTAAGATACCTGTCTCAAGTGAAATACTTTAAACACATCAATCAAAGTATCTCATTAAGATAGGTCTTGAATAAAATAATTATTATAAATATTATGGCATTATGGTATACACACATTTTCAAAAGAAACATTACTTTTTTTATGTTAGTAGGGAATTGAACCTAGGGCTCTTGCATGCTAGACATTAAGTTACACTCCAGCTCCCTTTCCTTCTTTCCTTCCTTCCTTCCTTCCTTCCTTTCTTCCTTTCTTCCTTTCTTTCCTTTCACTTCTTTCCTTTCTTTCCTTCTTTTTTCTTTCTTTCTTCTTGATACAGTGTCTTGCTAAGTTGCATAGACTGCCTCTGACCTCAAACTCATTTTCCTCCTGCTTCAGCCTCCTGACTACTGGGACGCCATGGCATCTAGCAACATTACTTTATTTGCATGAGTCTTTAAATTACATTTCTCTGAGTGTAAATAAATAGCTGTAAATAGATTCTACAGATTTCTTCCCCTAAAATCAGTTCTAACATGGAGGATATGGTATAACAACTGCCATAGTAATTAAGATATTTTTGTGCTTAGAAAGTTTTCTTTCCACCAAGGTAGCATTTAGTTTTCATAATTTTGACAATTGCAATTCCCCAGTTTCAGGACTTCTTACATTTTTCTTCCAATTAAGGTTGTATGAGCACCTTCCAGATTTCATAGTTTGCAAGCATAATGCCATTGAATGTTTTTTACTGGGAATTATAGGTTTTTATTTTGTATTATAAGTTTTTAGGAGAGTTATTACTTGTAAATCCATCAAATAATGAACTGATTTTTGTTCAGATCTATAAATTATCACATCCATTCTACAAAGATTTGTTTCACTACCATTCAAGTATGCATTAGAAAACAAAGAATGAATATAATGACATTTGTATCTAAGAATGATTTTGAAGATGTTTTACATGATCCAGAAAGAAACACAAACAGGAGAATGAAAATATTATTGCACCATTCATGACCTTTACCCTCAAACTATACTGCTCTAATAATATCATAAACCTTATATACAGATTACTCCCTTTATATAAATTACCAGAAACATACTGGTATCACTGTGATTCATGTCATTCATATAGATATATATATATAAATATATATAATTAAATATGTTAGTACTTAATTATGATCTCTAAATGATGTTAATACAAAAATCTTGTAACTTTAAAACATTGAAAATCTCTGGTTTAGCTGTAATAGCACCATGCCCACAAGATATAGCTATATGCCTGTTTTATACTGCACTTATGTTTAAATTTAATGCCAACATTTTAATGCTAAGAAACATGTTAAGTGAGGATAGAGACACCATATTTATTGAAGGGCACATCTACATTGGCAGGTGTTTTATGACTTAAACATTTGCTTCAGATAATATTTTATTCAGGAGTATTTTATCAGCCAAAATGTTTTCTCTTTTTTTCCAGTTTTGAAAATTCCAGTTTCCTCACCACATATTCTAAGCTGGAAATGTTTGAAAGGAAATATTCTTTTCCTTCGGTCTTCAAAATTCTCATTTCTTTGGTGAACATCCTCTGTACAGGGCTGGTATTCACACAGAATATTTCATCTTTAAAGGCACTGAATTTTATTTTCCAAATGTTTTCTCTTTGTAAATGGGCTTTTAAATAAGAATTTCTCATGTGGAAACAACTGAAACAGTATTTGAATATTCAGGTCAAGGTAAAAGGATGTGAAAAGCACCAATTGGAATGCAGTATTTTTCTAAAACAATTTGAATATTACCTGCAGAAAGATGAATGAATGAGATTTTCAAAGAAACTGACAATGTCTGGAATTACCACACAATTCTAAATCTGTGCAATTTGACCTTAATTTTTGTGAACAAAAGTTATACTTTGCACTAATTTGCATTGCTGCTACTTTCTAATGCTACTTTTAAATTTTTGCTACTTTTTAAATTGGAATTTTTTATCACCATCCATCTGTAAGATACCTCCTGTTACTAATTTCTGATGTGGATCTTCTCATTAATATGATATTCACAACTGCATAGATTAAAAGTTATCTGATCATATCTGGCTCGTCCCATGTTGTATCATTCTGTTCCTATACTTGATAGACAGTGATTTAACTGTGACAATGTTAGTATATAAAGATAGTGAGTCAGATAATAACTGTTGGAAGAGTAAGTTTTTAGTATATCTGATGAGAGTTTTTCTTTTAGGGTTTAGCATTATTAGGTAGAGTTATTTGTAGCCATTTTTAATAGAGTAGAAAACATAAGTGTGTTTTGTAGTCTTATAAATGGTGAGAATTTATATGTAAATAGTGTTAAAATGAGAATTTAGTTTTTCTAATTAAATAGTTTGCATGTCTGAGTAAGATGATTTTCTTTCTTTTCTTTTAATGATTAATCAGTTTGAAAGCTCTTTAAGCAAAAATAAATTTGTTGCTAATGTCAACCTTTGCAAGCACATGAAACAATATAGAAAACACACTGTTTTTAAGAATGTGTGAAGATCAAAAGATTGAGTTACTGAGAGAGATAAGTAACCGCTGGAATATATTTCCTGCAGAAAATCTTAATGGTCTTAATTGGTTGTTTAGATCAAGGACAAAGAAACCAAACTTCTCAACAAAAGAAAAGAGTGTAGTGAATTAAGGATCCTTTTAAGAGCTGGGTTTGAGAGCACCTGTAGAGATATCTAGGATTGTCCATGGTTTCACACTTATCTTCAGAATCTGAGCCCACCAATATGAGACTTGAGACTACCTTGAAACTCTCAGTAGTGACATCTCTAACTGTAAAGACCCTATCTTTAATATCAGTGATCATTAACTGAAGGATGAAAGAGCTCTTGGTGCTCTCTAGTTTTCCAAATTATGGATTACAAACTATGTGAAGTTGTGTATATCTAGTCTCTGTCCTTCCATTCACTGGTTTAATTTTGACTTTTCTCCCCCACCTGCTCCATGTGTTAACTCTGAAGAAAAACATGCATGGGGACTAGTGCTTCCTAGAAATGGTGCCTTTCTTTTCTCTTTGGGGGAGTAAGGATAAGCCCCTCTACCTTCCCAAGTGATTGGTAAAAAAAAAAAAGAAAGAGAGAGAGAGAGAGAGAGAGAGAGAGAGAGAGAGAGAGAGAGAGAGAGAGAGAGAGAGAGAGAAACAACCTTTGAAAGTGCTCAGCCCAGTTCCTTGTACAAAGAAGTTGCTAATAAATATTGCATCATTTCCTACATATTCTATTCTCTCTAAACCCCACACTGTATGATGATAATTGCTGGTAGCTTGGGTGAGCACAGTTTTGGAGCCAGTGAGTGTTTAATGCTCCTCAGCTGTGCCATATAAGTGACCATCTACCCTTGATACATTTTTCTCTGATGGCCACAGCAACTTAAACTCCTCTGTTCTCAAGCTTCTCCTGTATTTCTTGCTATTTGACTTAATTAGAATCTGAAGCCTTAACAGTTAGAAACTATAAAGTATTTCTAACAGCACACAAAGAGCAGAAAAGAATTTAAAATGTTAGTGTGATAACCCTGATTACCAAGATTACCAAGATTACCAAGAGATTACCAAGAAAAAGTGAAAAGAGCTCTTACCCAAGTTGTCAAAGCCCTTTTCCCTTTCCTGTAGCTTAGTGAGACATGCTAATAAGGTACTCTAACTTTTTATTCATCAGTTTTAGAGTCAGAGTACATAGAAACTCTATGTGGGGCACTCGCCTCCCGGTCCGGCCTGGAGGTTTGGACGGGCTGAGCTGCCGCACACACAGATACTAAACACAATTCACTCCGGACCCTCAGGTGAGAGGCACAGACTCCTGTGGCCCTCGGGACCCTGGAGGAGACGGGAGAAAGGAAAAGCCTCAGGCGCTTTTGCCTTCTAGGGGCAAACACCTGTGTTGGTCATCTCGGTGGTCACGAGGAGACAGCTGTTGCTTCGTTGGTGGTCAGACGGAGAGCAGGTTCTTTTCCTTGTTGATGATTATGAGGGGAGAGCGTTTTTTTCCTCATCAAAGTTCTGGGAGAGAGCAGCGGGAGAGGCATTTCCTCATTGGTGGTCCGGGCAGAAACAGGCGAGAAGGCACAGAAGGGGTGCCAAAAAGCCTAAAAGGGCCTAAAAAGCTGTGCCAAAAAGGTCGAGCTGCCGCAGCGCAGCTCTTTATGTAGCTCACCCATGGAATGGTGAACCAGACCAGGTGTAAAGATTTCTCTAGAACACTAGTACTATGGGATACTGTAAGGAAACATGACCAGACACAGTTGAAAACTGCTCTATAGTATGCTCTGCTCTCCATTGTCCTATTTATGGAAAGTCATAAAATAACATTAACAGAGTCCCAATAAATTCCTGGGAAGTGAAATTTGTTTAAGATTGTGTATTGCTGTGTCCCCCACAAACTATTATTTCCTAAAATTCATTCTAGAAGACACTGTGAACACTTCCAGCTTCAGAAAATACTAGCTTTAAGAACATGATGATTTTAAATTTTAACTAGCCATTTTTGTTTAAGTATAAGAGGAATCAGTGTTGGCAAATCCTCATTTTTTTGAATCTATTTCCATAAAGAAGGTGCCATTTTCCTGGCATTTTTGGATTATGAAGAGTCACAGAGTGACACTATTGTTGGTAGCTGAAAACAGTGCAGTGAGGATAAAGGCAACATGCCATAATAAAATGCCTTCTTTTGACCAAATCCTGAAATGTGAGGTGTACAATTACAAGTTATTGCTATTTCTCACATTGAACACTTATTTTCCCTTTGTAGCTGAAATATAAATATTTATCATTCAACATTAATTAAATTGATATCAATTTCTAATAAACTCTTATTCCATGCCTTCCTTTAGAATGTCTGCTGGGCCTGTCCCTGTTTTGTGGCTAGGCTTGGTAAACTTGGGGTGGCAAACAGAGGTAGAGAAAGGTTATGTACTGCACCTCTTGGCTCATACATGGTGAAGGGCCCTGGGATAAATTCATGCACAGGTAGAGGCAGAGTGACCAAAGGGATTCTTGATCTTTCGCTGCTATATACATCTCAGCCCCTCTGCCCTCTCTCTGCCCCATTTCCTATTGTGACAAATGAGGTATAACTGAATCCCAGGATTTTCCAGGTCCTTTCACATTCTAATCATCCAAAGAACTCTTCAGCTAGTTAATAATTCCTTTTCATGATAATAGAGCCATAGAGCATAATTTCGATCATAGTTAAGCATAGTTAAGTCAAGCAGAGTTAATTAATAGGCATTTTACATTGCATATGTCAAGTATTTTTGTAGATGGGGATGAGCTCTGGAAGAGGCGTCATAGGCAGGTTATTGTTGGGGTATGTATGTGTGCCCAGATTGGGAAGATACAGACGAGGACTGGGTGAAATGGGAAAAAAAATGAGAAAAATGGGAAGAGAGGTGACTCTAACCTGACAAAGAAAGTGGTGTTCCTCTAGATAGGGGGCTACAATTTA
>VMDO01005911.1:0-92500 GCA_007922755.1 Pedetes capensis | reverse complement strand
GAATTAACAACACTCAAGGTAGCCGTTAGAAATTGCAGGAAAGGACTGAAATGAACTGGGATCTCCACTATGAGTGCATACAAATACATGCTCCTCAGAGGCATTAAGGATCCCAATTTATGTGTATCTTTTATACATATCCCTTTATATTTTAGTTCAGATTGATCAACCTTATAACTGAATCATAGACGATGTTCTAGCCAAACAGAAAAATCACAGTTTGGACCAGCTCTATGGTGTGTGAAGAGTTTTTCTTTTCAAAACTCTGCCATTGCTGTGGTTTAAAACAAGTCACTTGCTACTTGACTGAAAAGAATCTGGACATTTAACAAAGTATCTCTGAAACATAATGAGTGGTTTGTAAAGATATTTCATACAATGTTATCCAAAGAACAAGTCACACCAATTTGTAGTGCTCCGATTAATGGTATTTTTCTCTGAAATCAGATTAATTTAGGAGACAGCTTGGAATTGTTTTTTGTTTTTTTGATTTTGTTTTTCTATGCAGGACAAATGGGGCTAAATTTGGAATGTCATATTATGATGTTTTCATCTGCTCCCAAGGCATGTTCAGCAAAGTAGCCAGACAAATTCTCACACCTTATTATTGTTCTATGTGGGAAAATAAAAAAATCAGAATATGAATTCAAAGTGCTGTGTGGCATGCTCATCAGCAAGATGAGGCATTTTTTTGATAGTGATGGGTAGAGGACAGGTCACCAAGACTTCGCAGGCAGAATAATAGAGGTCCTTGTTGAACCCATGGTTTTCAGCATCAATATTTAAATTAGTAGTGTATCGTAGTAAAATTTTAATGCTGTAAAGTTCATTTTTATAACACCATCTCTCCTAAGAAGCTATTGAAACTAGTTCAATGAAATTTTTCTCCAGCCACATTCAAGTCTTTGCTGTACAGTAACATTATGGTGGGTAAATCAATTTGTTAAAGACCTGGGGCAGAATTTAAAGAAATCAAATGATTCTCCGTCTTAAATTTTTTTTTCTTTCTTTTCATAGATGTTTGGCAGAAGGATAACTTAGGCCTGCAGCAAGTACACTTAAGCAAAGTGTACTTAATGGTAAAAGAGAGATAAAGTAGAACGCACTCTCTTCCAGGCCCCCAAAGCCAGAGCAGAGCGAAGATGGGACGCCAAATAAATCTGCCAGTGATTACACTAAAGGAAATTATGATCTTGTTATAGAAACCATTAAAGGAAAACCAGAGTTGGTATGTAAATATTGTTGCATCATTATACCACTGAAAAAACAACCTAGTGCAACATTAGTATGTTATGCAATTAACAAAATGAAAAATGAGCTGCTTGAATTTAAAGCTTTTAATGTTTTTCAAACAGATAATAAGCATTTTCAACACCAATGTAAAATGTAATAGAAAAGGTCTTCCTCGAAGAGTAACATATTTCATCAATACTGACTATGCATTAAGGAGCTGATATTCATTACATATCTCTGCTATTTGTTATTTTCTAACTCATTAAAGACTAATCATATATAAACTAAAGCAGGATGAAGATAAAAGATTTGCTATAAGATTAGAAAATGTGATATTTGGGATGTGTTAAGAGTGTTAAGATATGTATTATTGCCCTCTATGTGCTTTTCTGATTTTGAGAATAATGGCTCAGATAGACAATTTTGCTTAGGCAAAATTCCATTATTAAATAGTGTTTGAGATAAAAATATTAACATAATTGTCTCAAGCCATATAATCAAATATAAATGATTATTCAATATTTTATTGACTCCCCCCAAAACAGTGATTATTCAATATTTTAATGACTCCCAAAAAACAGTGATGATTTTATATATCCAATTATTCTAGTAAAATCTAACAAATAGTTTAGCAGAGTTACTTCAGTAGAAAATGGGAAAGCAAAACTTTTTCAAAATATGCCAGAATACACTCTTGTGCACTATATATTATGCAAATAATATAATATACATGAGTTGTAACTATTTGTATTACCATGTTACTATTTAAAGCTGAACAATAAAGGATTCACACTTACTGTTTGAAAGTCAAAGAATGCTCAGTCAAAAACAGCTTTACAAAAACAAACACTATCAATAATAAAGCCATTTGCTTTGTAGATGATGAATTTTCAATATCAAATTCAGAACAGTGAGGAAAAATTGATATAGGGACAGTGCAACTTTAATAAATTCTAAATGGATATAATTTACTGTAGGCACTAGAAAGTTAATGTGTTCTCTAAAGATTTCTTTAATTTAGTTGTTGCTAATTTATTCACACTAATACAGAAAAAATACTGCAAAATTTTTCATAACAAAAAAACTGTGCATATCTCTGTGTTTTAGCTGGCATGTGGTTCTACACAGATGGTTTGGGGCTTTCTTTGCTGCAAAACAGATGGGCCTGCACTGTCCCTTACCAATCAAAAGAGAACTTGAAAATATAGGAATATCTTTACCTACATTGCGTCCTTTAATTCAAGGAATTAAAATGCTTCAAAGTATAACTAACTGCCTATGGAAAATAATTTTTGAAATGAGATGTCATATGTTGAAATTATACAGTAACCCAGTTTATGTTTAATGCAAAAATATAAAAAGTTTGGCCGGTACTCGATGCTGTTTGTAACATACAACTATTAACTTCAGAAATTTACAACTATGGAATGACTGTCATCATGTGTTCACCTTGCCTACAAAACACTGCTGTTTTGAAACTTCAAGTATAGTTAACCATATTTCAATTCAAAATGATCATTCTAGGCGACATCATCCATTGAACCAAGTTAGCAAACACGTATGAGTGTCGTACATTTGTAACTGACATACTTTTGTAATGAAAATAGAAGCTAAAACAAAGCTCAGAGTTAACCTGAATGCTTTAAGTATGACTTCAGTTATTCACAACACAAATTATAGTATTTTGTACATTGAATACAATTGTGGCCTACCTTCCAAGGTTTCTGCTGAAATGTGGAAGCATGAGCCTCAGGACTATTTAAAGCACTCTCTCTGTGTTGTATATTTTGGTAAATCTTACAAAGTAATGCGGCAGCACACTGTCATAGCATCACTATGTGAGAGACATATATTGTGCGCTCATGAGCTTAGACTATAGTGTTGCTTATAGCAGGAATTCCTGCTATAATTCCTGCTATTGATTTTTAGTCAATATACAAAATAGGTTGTCAACCTGTGAAGATGCAACTGATTCCTGACACTTTGTAAATATATGTTTGGACAATGAGGGATTTTTCTAGGCATGGTCAAGGGTATGATCAGCTTCTAGAAGCTGGAATTCCTCGATGACATTGTCCACAAAGGACCGTTGGGCTATTTGGTCTACCTTTATTGATTAAGACTAAGTGCTTTTCAGAGCACTGGCCACCCTGTATTTTATTTATCTCCAAAAAAATATACTTATATACTGTATACTCTTTCCAGGAAGAAAAAGTGACAAATCTCTAATGCTTAACCACAAAAAAGACTATACATCTCTCTCTATATGTATCTCCATATCTCTATATATGCATATTTATACATACATAGATTTACATATATTCACAACTATACATATATAACTACATATATAACTATATGTCTACATCTATAAATATATCTATAGGATAAATCTATATCTAAGATATATATATACACACACACAAACACACACACACATAATTTTCATTCCTTGCAAGTATTTTACCAAGGAACAGAGAAAGATTTGTTCTCTACAAATAGGCAGTATATTTTAATTGGTTTCATTTTTTAATGTTCAATTTCTGAAAAGCAATTGAATATTTTTTTCTTCTGTCTATGTAATGCAAAATAACAGCTTTGCTTGTATTTTTTCAATTACATGAAAACCAGTATCTCTCATAGATCCATGATGAAAGGTTTTGGCAGGCTAGTAAATGTAAATAAAACTGTAAAATAAATATATTTATGAAAAAAAACTGTTCTAAAGCTCTCCTGAATACTCTGGCAGAATCTCTATAAACAAATAATAGATATGATAATTGCAAATAATTTTTATCCATTTTAAAAATAAGTTACTAAAGATATGTTTTAGCCTAAACCTAGATTAAACTACAGTAGTTAAGACCACACTCTTAAAATTGTTCCACAGTTTAGTTTTATAATAATTCAGTCATCTATTTTTCCCATACATTAATATAGCTTGCTGGAATTGTTTTCCGGTGAAATATGAGCTATAAAGTTGTCTGGCCAAAAATTCAGTCAATAAACATTAATTACACTGGAGCATACTCAGCAAAATTTATGCTTTGCAGTATTTAAAAAAAATTGTCTGAATTGTTAGGAATATTCTGGCTGTTTAAGGATAAAAAAAAACAAAAACAAACAAACAAAAAACCTCCAGGAACTAGACTGAACATTTTTATGGATTATTCCTGGACTCCATTTAGACAGAGGATATACCTATACAATTCTTTGGCTTTGGAAAGTTTATATTGTGCCATTAACCATTACTTCCTTATAAATGGCTCTTCTATATCCATCTAAGAATGGAACTGACATATATAAAACCTAAGAAATGTTCGTGCTGGTTTCTTACAATGTTAGAATACTCTAGAGCTTCTTTCTCAATTTTAAAAACGTTCTGGCAATTTTTTAGCTTAGGTCCAATTTTTGTCAAGCCACATTGACATGGACAGAAGGTTAATAACTCCTATTTGCTTTTTGCCAAAAACTACATTATAATTATAATTATAATTATAGTATAATTATAATTATAACTACATTATAATTAATTATACATTATAAATAATTATCAATATATGTTTCCTGCCTACAAATATCATATTAGGAAGTAAAAGTTAGCAACTCCTACTCATTACTCTTCATGTATTAATATCTGTGCAAAGTGTAGGTCAATGCAGAGAAGGCATTACTGTTATTAGTTCTGGTGGGAGACTGTGTTATTTTCATTGTTAGTAGTTTCTTCTTCATCAGCATTTTTCCATACATCACTGATACCAGGCTTGGACACAGGCCTTTGTTGTCTAATGGTCTTTAAGCAAAAGTGATTTATGTCACATCTAAGCAGAAGCTTTAAGAGCCATTGCATGACCCTATCATGACTCCTTTTGCAACTGAATAGGTAATAGTAGTTCTTCCTATATGAATACCAGAATGAAAAAGACATAGGAAACAGAGTCAGGCAGCTCCCATGTGATTTATAACCTGAGGGAGAAATAGCCCTGTGCTTTTGAGGCCCCTGGGATTTAGAGGCTGTCTATGACTACAGCAAAATATAGAATAAACTGGCTAATGAACAAGTCAGAACTTCCAAAAGATATATCATTTCAATCCTTTTAAATGCAAGAAATTCTGTCTACTACAGAGAGTACAGATGGGCATGGAGGAGCCTGAAGTCAAATATATTAATAGAGGATTCCAAAAGGAATAAGCTGATATACCTGCTACCAAGCTACTGACAATTTAATAGGAGAGAGAAATAGTTCCAATTTAAAGGGGAGCTCTGAGAACTGGGAGTTGAAGGACGATATAAAACTTTAGGCAGAACATGAGTCTAAAAACGAAATAAAATATGAGTCTAGTTTTCAGTGGAAAGTGGATAAACAAACAATAAAAAAGATTAAGTTTTTCCTGACCAAACTGACAGAAAGATGATCAAGAGTTATTTGAATTTAGCTTTCTTTTTTTATGACTAAACCATAGAGTTAGTGTTTGCTAAACTTTATGTATTAGTCCACATGTCCTTTAGTTTGTTATTTTATCTAATATAATTTTAAAAATTATTTTAAAACAAAAATTTTAATATAAATGATTTAGAAACTGTTAGAAAGGTCTCTTTGACACAGAACCCCTTTAAAAAAGCAAGATAAAACAAAAAAATTATCACCTAAAGACCCAAAGATAATTTTTTCCTTTTCTTTTCTTTTTTTTCTTTTCTCTTCTTTTCTTCTATTTTCTCTTCTTTTTATTCTTCTCTTTCTTTCATTCTTTTTTGAGACAGGGTCTTACTATATGTACTAGGCTGCTATCAAACTCATGATCCTCCTACCTCTACCTCCTGAGTGCTGGGATGACAGGTATATATCCTGCCTGTCTCTCAAGATAAGTTTTAACATATTGGTCACATTTCAAATATATACCTTTTGTATAAAAATATATTCATACTATACAAGATGTCAGAGAACAATAATCTTTTACAATTTGATTTTTCTACTCTATAACAAAAGAATATCCATACAATTAGATGTTAGTTATTTTACATTGTTGTATAGAATTCCATTTATAGATAATATAAATAATACATTTATATAATTCTATTTGTGAACACTAAGGTTGTATTCATTTTATTCTGTTCTAAGTACTGCTATAGACATCTATTTTTATAAATATGTCTTTGAAAGTATCTAAAGAGTTTCAAATATACCAGTTACCAACAGGATATTGATAATGTCCATCTGCCTCAATCAATATATTCTTACAAACAATTAGCCTATCAGATTTTTTTGAAAAAGCTCCTGAAAGCTACCCTGCTGCCTTGTGTGTCTTTCCTTAGTAATATAAGGAATGGGGCCATCAAAGAAGCACAAGCTCAAGACAATTATATCCTGTCACCTTTTGCATGGACATGCTCATTGCTATAGAGTCCATCACTAGGAGAAGATTATCTGTCTTCACCAAGCTGAACACCAGGTGGAAGTTTAAAGCCAAGATTTGATTTTCTATGTCTTTGTCTCCCTTTTTCCGTGAGACTAGGTCTGGGTCCTGTCTTACCCTGTCAGTCTGTCTCCTATTGTTCACCTTTGGAACAGAGATGGAAAGTAGGTGGAAAGTATGAGTGAGAAACAACCCACTGTTCTATGGTACTGAAATTCTGTATTTATTTGTGATGGCATGTTGCTCACCCTTTTCTGAGTAAGGCAGCTTGAGAACAGCTATGTATTCATGAAAAGCAGAATATCATAGGAGGCAGTAGAGAATAGTGGATGAGGCCTGCTTCCCTAGGCTGAAAACCTGTTTTGGCTTCTTTCTAACCAGGTAGTCTTAAGACACTAACATTTTTAGGATTTCATATTCTCACATGAATTATCAAATAATAGTGCCCACCTTCAAATAATTGTTATGAAGACTGAGTGAGATTATCAAATGTAGTATTTGGTATCTGAAAATATATCTGTGCTTATTTTTAAAACTAGTATTAGAACTAGTAATTTTAAACAGAGATCATAAAAATAAAGAACTTGGGTTTTAAGTAAAAGACATCTGGGTGCAAATCTCAATTCTACCAATTACTATTGGCTGTGTGAATCTGGATACATTACTTGAATTTTCTGTTTATTTATCTATAAAGGAATGGTAAGTATGCCTATTCACTGCAACACTGGAGTGATGAAATTAGTTTGTATATGTAAGGAGCCAAATGCATACACATTGGAAGTACCCAATAAATGGTAGCTGTTACAATTGTTAGAAATCAATTGTGTCCAGTAATTAAAATCTTGTGAATGATAAAAAACAGATTTAAGCTGAACACAATGATGCATTTCTGGAATCTCAGAGAATCAGGGAATTAAGGCAAGAGGATTCCAAGTTCGAGTCTGGAGGCAGCCTACATGACTAAGATAAAACCCTGTCTCAAGATAATAAAAAATAAAGTGAGGAATAGGAGGAGGCTTGGGTTGCAGCTGAGTGGTAGAGCCCTTATAAAGTATGTACAAGGGCCTGGCTTCAAACATTATATCGAGCAAGAAGGAGAGAGAGAGAGAGAGAGAGAGAGAGAGAGAGAGAGAGAGAATATTTGATCTTTTTCTCAAGATACCAGAGCCTTCATTTGTTGCTTTCAATCCTGTTGTTGTGCTCCTAAATCAATTTGACACATCAGCTCTGATTTTATGTACAAATTTCATGTAGCATGATTGCAGGAATCATCATTGATCTAAACAAAAGTCTTTCTGGAAAGCAAAGCCATGCTGAATTACTGTAAAATGTGAATTGCACAAAATCCAATCATCCTTTGACCTAATCAAAGAAGATTTCAAGTATACACTGAAAAAAAAAAAACAGACAAAAAGTAGGCCAACTTGTTTATTTATCATAAACTTATTATCATAAGACCATGAACTTGGGTTATATGGGTGCAAAGGCTTATGGGTAGAACTTTCTTTAACTGTTAAGTTTGCTCATGACCAGTGACTGAAGTAGGAGACACGACACATTTGTTTGTCAGAGCACTGAAGTGGTAAACAGATATTTCATCATAGCACTTTAACACATGTTGGGGATTTTTAAAATAATATTTCCCAGCTAGGGTCCCTCATAACAGCTTGAGGGGCTGACCCCTAGTTGGCCCCAGGGCTCATCTCACTCACTCAAAACAGCCCCTCCCATCGAGTGAGCAAAGATGGCCCTTGGCCAGCTTGACCAGCCTTAACCACCTTAATTTTGATTGGCTCCCCTCACCACCTTGCAGGTAATAACTGTCTCCACCTGGCAGTTATGTCCGTTTGCCCACTGTACCTGCCAGCTGTGTGCCTGATTGGCTGAACCCCACCATGTGACCCCTCCAGGACCCTATAAAAGCAGGGCTCCTGGACCCCATATCACTCCTTTGATCCTGACCTCTCTGACCATCTCCTGAACCTCATCACCTGGACCAGCGCTCCCTACTCCAGCAAGACCATCTAGCAAGCCGGTGAGATCAAGCCCAGGGGCCCCGAAGACCCGAAGGCATCTAGCAAGCCACGAAGAGCCTCCCAACTCCTCCTATCCTTGGGAAGGAGGGGGGTGGCTGTGCCTTTAAGGCTGAGCTGTACCAGCACTTAGCCTGCAGCATTCCATGCTGCAGGCATAGAGCCAGCACTTAAAGGGATAGAGCCTTGCTCTATAGGGGCTGCTTGCTCCTTGCTCTCCATAAGGGGAGCACCCCAATAAACCTTCCCCGTCTTTCTCCAACCATCTGAAGGTCTCCCGAGGTCCTTCTTTCCCGACATCGGCCACGTTTTATGTTGAGGGTTTGGCCCTAACTTTAGCCGGGCTAGAGCTAAACCCCGACAAACACAGTTTTCTTTTCAAATGCAGAACTGGGTGGAAACTATCAAGTATAAGTGACTTGAAAATGACAGTACATAGAACTTCACCTCTTAGGGCTCCCAAGGTCCTTGAAGCCATTATGTAAATAGAAAGCAAACTACAAGGGCATCATTGACAACAACAGCCAAGCAGCCCCTGTCCAGTTCTCCTCATCATAGGAACAACTGTATCGTGAGCATGAGAGTAAGAAAAAAAATCACTTTTCCACAAATGTATTAATTTATTCAATTTATTCATACTTCCTTTCTTGTTTCTATATCAGCTAATATTCATTCGTTTCATTTCCCTCCTTTCATTTATATTAATGATGTTTTTTCTTCAAATTCTCAAATAAGTTGTAAGAAGTCATTTTCACAGAAAAAAGGAACCCAACTTAAATACAGAATATTCAAAATGTTCTTTAAGGGAAAATTGTAATTTAATAAGGATGCACGCAAAAATGACAGATATTCTTAAACATGTAAGAAATTGACAAAGTTACTTTAGTTTCTGCCTTATAATGTCAGAAAACCTCAAGACTCTTCTTTCCTGACCTTGAACATCAGGATGAAAAATAGTAAAAACATCTAGTCCAATATCTGAGTGTTTAGAGACTTCTGGATTTTTTTTCTATAGCTACTACAAACTTAACTCTTCCATGGCAATCATATTTGTGAAACATTAACACTTTATTTCTGTTTTGAAGGAGAAAGAATAAGTGGAGATCAGGGGCAACACTAAAACATTCTGGAGCCATTGAGCAGGCATAAACCCACAAACACAGTAAGTTGATTGGCCGGCGGAACAAAAAAGCCTACTTTAAAAATGCCCCAAAAGTTCAGGCAAGGAAGAGGTATTACATCAGAATGCAGCCTTCATACTGTGGACCAACATAGTGGTGTCTATCAGAAGCAGCTCAGCAAAATGTTTACTATCTTTAGGAACCAGCAGGTGAAAGGTGAAATACACAAAGCAAACACTTAAGGATGGACAAGGAACAAGAACAACATAAGTTATGCAGAGTAAGTGCCAAAGCATAGCAATCCATATGGGGACTTGCTAAGAATATTGCATAGAGGGAATCTACATAGGGAGTTTTATAAGCTTGGTATACAATTAATTCAGAAAAGGGGTGATGGGAAGTTTAGAGAAGTATTGTAGTGGGCTTTGAGCATCAAGTCAAAGGGTCTGGATTCTGTTCTGGAGATAGTGGGAAACCAGAGACAGTTTGTGAGCAAGGGCTGACATAAGCAGAGCTGTGCCATGGGAAGATTGATAACCTGGCAGCAATGAGAATAAGAAAAGTGTATGCAGAAGGTTTCCCAGTTTTCAGATGACAAGGTGCCATCAAGACACAAAGAGATTTTTTTTTTTTTGGTTTTGTTAGTAGAAATCTTCTATTCTCAATTTTTTCTTTTAAGTTTTAAAATCTGTACATATGGCAAAAAATACCGTTCAACATTAAATTAGGATATTTTGCACTCTGTAACAAAAACTGGGTGTCCCTTTGCAAACCTTTCCTTTTTTTTTTTTTTTTAATTCCCTATAGTTAGTAACTTTCAGCAAAAGCATGAATTGTAGAATGATGTAAAGGCCAAAAGATAAGAAACCATTGTATCCTGGAAAGCCTGGCTAAGACTACCCTCCTACACAAAACAAAACAAAACAAAAAATCCGACACAGATACTGTATAATGCAATCCCATAGTAGCTTTACTGGTAATTAGGAAAAATTTATAACATCAGGATTATATGACTAGAGAAGTGGTATAATATTACAGGCTTTTTTTTTTCTTTCTAAAGAAAACATCTTGCTATTTCACTTGAACATTTGATAATATTCAGAGATGTCTTCCTGTGGAGTAAAACATTATTGACCATAAACACATAAGTGAAACTTAAATGAACCACCGACATACTTTATATTTAACAAATGTTGGCTGAGTTAAGTAGATATATAATTTGATCCCTTCTAAATATCATCAAGGAAGGCAGAAACATTCTGAATCTTTAAGCAGATAAATACAATTCTATAATCCGTTTTATAGCATCTTTTAAAACATATTTAAATTATAAATGCCAGAGAGAGATTGCAAAGAGATAAAATTTCAAATACAATTAAGGCAAACATTATTTTTTTCTATTTGTAACTTGCTTATCTTTTACAAAACCCCACAAACATTTTGTCAACTAATAATATAATAAATTTGACTTGTAATTTGAAGTGTTAAAACAAAGGATTTTTTTCAATACAAGCAATACGAGAGGGTTTTCTGCTGCACTGTTTCAGAACTCTTTCTCAGTAAAGAAATCTTATCTAATCCTGTTTCATCCTTGAAAGCTGCCTACACACTAATCTCAAGGGACAAATTTAATACTTCGCAACAAAGAGAATATATCCCTTTTCAGTTTGAATAGAAGAATTGTTAGGACACCAGTGAGGTATGAATAACATTATAATGCTGCCATTTACTTGGCAAAAGAAAAAGAAAGACTCTTGTTGCAACCCCAAAAGAAGGCCTCCTTCTTTGGGTTAAATTTTTTGACCCCTGGTATATCCCCAGACACCTATGTTACTGTGCTATTTGGTTCTTCCACCTCTTGCGAAGTAAACACTGAGCAAATCTAAGTAAACAGTTTGTTTTAGTTGAAGATAGAAAGACTCCATTTAATTGAGTTTTGATGATAGATGTGCTCCAAATGGTGCAAACAACTTTGACATGGTAAAATAATATTGTCTTATGGCATGTGTAACACTACATAAAGAATCTTAGCTTAGCACTTTCTGAGTTTACAACATCTAAGTGAGAAAATGACAAAAGAAAGCCAAACTGTCAGAAACAGAAAAACCTTTAACAATCCTAAAATACAGACTATAATTCTCTTCTTTATTCATTTGATTTGGGGAATTATCTTTGCAACGGACGGAAGGAAGGAGAAAGCAGCTGAACTTTGTCCTTATGAAACTTTACTTTTCCGTGGTCCACAGCATGGAGCTGAAGATGATTCCACAGTTAACACAGCATTGATTGTAGAATGGGGCTAGGGGAATGTACTGGAGGCAAATCAACATACCAAGGAAAGTAAATGCCAACTAAAACAAGGACTTCATTTCCATGTTGTTTACCACTAGCATTTGTTGATTATATTACGCAAAACTACATTGTCATTAAAACCCTACATAGAACTCAAAAATTCAAAATCTTATAAGGTTCTCCACCAAATACTAACTTGACAAGTTTACTTGTTGTTTTTGTTAGGTGCCGTCGAGTCAGTACCCGACTCATAGCGACCCTTATAGGGTTTTCAATGGCTGACTGTTTCGGGACTGCCTTGGGAGTGGATTGCCAGGTCCTTCTCCCATTTTTGCGGTACTGGGAATTGAACTCAGGACCTCAGAGACTGCAGTGCAGCGCTCTACCAACTGAGCTAAATCCCAGCCCAACTTGACAAGTTTACTAGAAAATAGCTAATTTTGAAATGGCAAGACACAGGTATTATTATTAAAATCAAAGACCATCATTCTTATTCTAACCTGTGCAATATGGATAATGCTTCTGTAAACTTTTGGTGAATGTCTTATTTTACATAGAATTACTAAATATCAATTACATAGATATTCATATATTTATCTTATACTTTTAAAAAGGAAGTGTTTTCACATAGCAAAGTCATTTGATTTTATTTTAGTTACATAATATAGCTGATCTCATTTATACTGTGTTTTCATATATGTGTTAGTTTGCATCCAGGTGATGACAATAGTCCTTGTTAAATATAGGATAATAATATCCTTTAGGAACAAGTACAAAATCTTGTGTTGTTGCCAAATCAGGACAGTTTAATGTAGAGTAAAAAAATAAAAATAAAAAAAAATAAATACAGTGATTTTTAGTAATTATAGCCTATCTTCTGAGATTTTCTGGATGTTCTCAAAATTATATTTTCTGTACTGAAGTCAGAATATTTCTGCATCCCCAATAAGGTTAGAAAAGTATCCAAGTCAGTGTTCAATATTTGTAATAAGTTATAAACTTTGGATGCACTGTTTCTCAGCAGGAATTTTTCTTTTTTCTTTTGTATTTTCAACTCTTCCCTTGCAAGTGATTCTTGGATTTACACAGCTAAATATTCACACTCTTTCTCTCCTAATATTCAAAAGCTCTTGAACAGACACTTCACGGAAAACATATAAACAATAAGTCCATGAAGTAAAGCTTAAATTTTTAGCTATCAAGGTATTGTAAACTAGACCTTTAAAGTTTTAGAATTACCAAAACTAAAAAAGACTGAAAACGTCAACTACCAGAAAGGATGTGGAGTGACTGGAACTTTTAGAAATCTCTAGTGGTAAAGCAAAATGATATAACCACTTTAAAAAATGGCTTGGCATCCTCTTATAACATCAAATATATACCTTTCCTATAATCCAGTAGCCCTAACAAAACAAAAAAGGTGCATCTACACAAACACTTGTTCAAGAATGATAAATCCAAATATTTATCAGAAAGAGAATAAGTAAACAGTGTATGAAACACTCATACAATGAAATACAGACAGTCCTCAACTTGATGCTTCAACCTAACAATTTTTTAACTTTACAATTGTGTAAAAGTGATAATCAGAGGAAACTGGGCTTCCAATTTTGAATTTTGATCCTTCCCCAGGCTAGCAATATGTGGTAGGATAGCGTCTGTGGATCTTGGGCAGTAGTAGAGAGCCATAGCTCCCAGCCAGCCACACCATCATGAGAATAAACAAGCCCTGCTCTACAGTGTACTGTACAGAGTGGGGCAGGGCAAGACACTGTCTCACTATGGTGCCCAGGTTGGCCCTGAACTCACGAACCTCCTGCCCCAAACTCCCAAGTGCCCATTACAGGTGTGTGCCACCACTCCTGGCATCTACAGTGTAGTCTATTGTTCAGTTAGGATATTTGGTAGGTTAGGCATAGTAAATGCACTTTTGACTTAAGATATTTTCAACTTATGTTGACATTATCAGACTATCCCATTATAAATCAAACGTCTGTGCTATTCAGCAATAAAAAAGCAACAAACTACTGATTATACATATATATATATATATATATATATATATATATATATATATATATATATCACAAATGGACAAATCTCAAGAATAGTATGTGGAATGAAAGAAGTTAGACAGAAAAGAAAATATGCCATATATTTCTAGTCATATAAAATTCTAAAGCAAGCAAACTTACACTATGGAGATAGATGTTAGTGCGTGGTTGACCTGAATGAGACAAGAGAGGCGAGGAAAATGCTCCATACTTTATATGATGCTGTGAATAAAACAGAGTATTATTTTCCAAACCATTTTAATTGTATACTCAAAAACCTATATATTTCTTTTATGTAAATTATAACTCAATTTAAAAAATCTTATATTTCAACCAACAAACTTTTTTGTGTATGTTTATGTTTTCTTTTTGGTGCCAGGGACTGAACCCAGGGCCTCACACATGTTAGGCAAGTGCTCTATCACTGAACTACATTAGCTAAACTTCTTAAATAATTTGCTTTCACATATACTCTCCATTTCCTTACCTTTGCTCAGCTTTATGGTCTATTATTCACCACAGCAAAGCCCCCATTCAAATGAAATTCCTCCTGTCCTGTTGCAATACCACCTACAGTCCTCCTCTCTACCAACTGACCTATCGAAAGACACACAAATTCCTCCTGTCCTAAATTCCCTCCACGAATGTTTCGGTCTGCCTCATGTCCACTCATTTCTTAGGTTTCAGTCTAAAAGTTGCCATTTTTTAATCCTCAGCCATATTGAGTGCTGTCAGTGTATATTTCCATAGCCACCTCTACAGTCATGAAGCAGGTTTTAGCATTTATTCTTAGATTTTTTTGTAGCAATATCTTTTATTAGCATGCTAATTGTACAAAGTAAGGGTTTTTATTATGACATTTCAATACATGCAAATAATGTACTTTGATCATATTCACCTCCTTGTGCTTAGAATTTACCCTCAAATTATTTCTCTTTATACTAAACCATATGTTCTGGGCATGGGTATTTATTGTACTCACTTCTGAATTCTCTGTGCCAAGCTAAGTGCTTGGCGTATAATAAAATCTTTGTCAAATAAATGAATAAACAAGTAAATGAATGAATCATTTCCCTTACTTTTGGCATATCAGTTCTATCACTCTTCTTTGATTTCTTTCTATTTTTTTTCCTGTAATTGTAGTCTGAGTTATTATCTCTTACCTGCTTCCCCAGATATCTCTCTGCTTTTGGTCTCTTGGCCTTTCCAACTCAGCATTTGCATTGTTACGAAAAATATTTTCCTAAGATGTCCATTAGTTAAATTCACTTTTTCTCTCTGATATCTTTAATTACTTAGTAATAATTTAAAACATTTGACGACATTTTAGGAGATTAAGCCTTTATTTTCTGTGTCAAATCTCTTGAATATCTTTCCTCTATCAATTTCTACTTTTCCTTCTTCGCTTGTTTGAACAGCAAAACTCTTATGTGGTTTCTACCTCCAGTTCTTTTCCATTCTAGTGCAGCTTCCACTTAATCACTAGCAATTTCTCTCCTCAAAGTAAATTTGATCACTGCCTGTTGCCATGGCACACATCTGTATTTCTAGCAACTTGGGAGACTGAGTCAGAAGGATCCTGAGTTCAAGGCCAGAGGCAAGCTGAACAATTTAGTGAGACCCTGTCTCAAAATAATAAAAAAAAATAGTAAATAATAATAAAACAAATAAAAAATAAAAAGGCTAAGGTTTAGCTCAGTGGTAGAGTGCTTACCTAGCATATACAAGACCCTGGGTTGAATCCCAAGCATCACAAAATAATGATGATGATGATGATGATGATGATGATGATGATGATGATGATAATAATAATAATAATAATATTAAATTGATTTTATCTCTATTTTAAAAATTTTAACTTTCTATTCTCTACAAAATAACATTTTAATTAAATGTGGGGGAAAAAGAACATCTGTAATGTGGTCATTAAAAACATTGCACTCACTTTCCCTTATTCTGCCACAAGGTCCTTTTTTCCATTCTTCCCTTTGAAATACTCAGTGAACTATCATGCCACTAGTGGCCTCATACAAATCTTATGCTTGGCTAATTTCTCTGCTTGTTCTGTGTGCTACTCAATGGTTTAGTTTGTGGCTCTGAAACAACACTCTCATGTTGTATACTGATTTTTCTCCGTTTTCATGTTGTTTTCTCTTATTAAGGATACATTTCCTTGAGGGCAACAACAATATATTATTATTTTATATTTATTTCTCATACTTAGTATAATGCTTGTGATAAACAGGTGATCAATAAATATCTGTTAACTGCATGCAGTAATGAATGATAAGTCCATGCCATTTTTTAATGCTTTTGGATTTTTCATGAGCCATAGTTTTGCTTCTAATATGTGCTCAGCCTGTATAACACTTCTTCTAATTTTGTCATAAGTGAAAACTTTCATCTGAATCCTTTTATGAAACACTCTCCCTACCCTTTTGCATACCCCTTTGGCCTCTAATCCCATCTGCTCTTGGAAGCTAAGCAGAGTTGGACCCGGTTAGACCTTGGATGGTAGACCTCCTGGGAATACCAGGTGTTATAGTCTTGGGAAAAGGACATGGCAGCCCATTCTCAAAACAATCAGCCGCCAAAAAACCTATGAATAGCAGAGAAGCACTGACAATAGTGCTGGGCATGGCACAGTGTTGGGTAGTGTTTCATTCTGTTGTACACAGGGCTGCTATGAGTTGGATCCAACTTGATGGCACCTAGCAACAACAATATATATTGCCTTGTAGTCTGTCACTTGTTTATCCATTATTTAATTTAATAAACATAATATTATGAACTCACTACATAACAAGAGTTATGTATGTTGTGGAACTTACTATAGAGAGTTACAACCTGGGGGCTACCTTTGAGAAGTTCGCAGTGGAATGGAGAAAAGTATTTGTAAAAATATAGGTACAATTCCATCAGTTGAATGCTACAATCAAGGTAAAAATAAAATGCTGTAAGATCAGAGAGTTTAGAAGAAGTAATTTGACATGATTCATAGGCAATGATTCATAGAGTAGTTGAGCTTGAGCAGGTACTTGATAAAGGCATAGAACTTTGACAGGCAAATTGGTGTTTGGAAAAATATTTCAGAAAGAAGAAATAGCCTTTGTAATGTACAGGATCATGAAAAGTGGTTCTGGCAAAAGATCCATCCCCTTTTTTCTACATAATGATCTCCTAAACTCCTTGTCTATGCTTAGAACACTTTTGAACGCTAGCTAAAAGTTTGTTATCTCTCAGTACTATAGATTCTAGTCAATCCCTTCAATAACTGTACCTTGGATTTAGGGTAATGTAGAATAGTAAACAATTAAATTTTTTTTTTTTGAGCCAGGCACGGTGATACATGCCTGTGATCCCAGCAACTGGGGAGGCAGAAGCAGGAGGATTCCAAGTTTGAGACCAGAGGTAGTCTGCATAATTTAGTGAGACCCTGTCTCAAAAAGTAAAAAAAAAAAAAAAAAAAAAAAAAAAAAAAAAAAAAAAAAAAAAAAAAAAAAAAAAAAAAAAAAAAGACTGGGGGTGCAGCTCAGTGGTATAGCACTTGCAAAGCATGGAAGTGCCAAGCCCTGTGTTCAACCCCCAGCACTGCAAAAACAAATTTTTTTCTTTGTTTTTGGGGTCTCATTATGTAGCCCAGACTGGCCCACAACTCCATATGTAGCCTTGAATGGCCTCAAGCTTGTGATTCTCCCCCTCAGTGCTGGGATTATAGGCATTCACTACCATGTCTAGGTAAAACTCTATAATTTAGTTTGTTAGTTTGCAGTTCTGGGGGTTGAACACAAGGCCTTGCAAATACATTGCAAGCACTCTATCACCGAATAGCACCCCGGCTCCCCCTTTTAAATTTTTTTATCTTGAGACAGGATCTCTCTAAGTTATACAGGCTACCTCTAGACTAGAACTAGCAATCCTATTGCCTCAGCCTCCCAAATCACTGGGATTACAGGTGTGCACCACTGCACCTGGGTAAAACTATAAAATTTTTAGTTCCAATATTCCTCTCTCGTACTTCTGATTCTCCCACTTTATTTCACCACACTTATTTCCTGTACTTGTTATGATTCTGTGGCCCTTCAACTCACATTACCTCTCTACCGGGTGTCTCCTTCTTTTTAAATTATTTTCCATAAAAAATAAGGAAAGAATAGCATAAGGCTTTGGGAAAACAGTACCCATATCACTAATAATACTGTAAATGCTATTGTAAACATTTGAACATTGTAAATTTTGGTTTGGAGATTATCTGTCACCATAATAAGTTGTGTTCAGCATAGCTCCAGATGGTGAGCCTTGTTGTTCTTTAGTTACTTTAATAAAATTCTGTGATCCTAAAAAGATGTTGCTATAGTCCAGCAACTACCTGTATGCTGAGAGAAAAATGTTTTTTGGAAGAAACAAAACAAAATAAAACACACTTAAGGCTTTGTTGGGATCCCTGGGGTTGAGGGGCATCCACTCAGTCAAGAAAGTTCTGAATTAAAAAGGAGTACAGCATATTAGGTCAAATTGTGCCTCATTTAACTAACTCAGTGAACTTTAAAATCTGCAACACAATATTATATATTTGAATATATAACATTTTAAAATTAGCTTTAAATTTGTGACTAAACATGAAATTTGAGCAACCTCTAAGAGAACACATTAAAAGTGATGTCCCAATATTGTAAATAGCCCATTATGTTAATCTGTGTTTAAAATATATGATTGTTGTCAGATGCCTTTGAGTCTGGTCCCAATCATAACAACCCTATGTGCCACAGAAAAAAAACGCTAACAGACACTGTGCTATACACAGGATCATTTTTTATGTTTAAGCCCATTGTTGTTGCCACTATGTGAATCCATCTAGTTGAGGGTCTTCCTTTTTTTATGGACCCTCCGCTCTTACAAACATGATGTCCTTCTCCAGGGATTGGTTTATCCTGATATGTCCAAAATATAAGGAGCAGTCTAACCATTCTTGTTTCCATGGAGCATTGTGGTTGCACTTCTACTAAGAAAGATCTATTGGTTCTTTTGGCAGTTCCTGGTATATTCAATATTCACCTCCTGCACCATAATTCAAAAGCATCAATTCTTCTCCTGTCTCCTTTATTTAATGCCAGCTTTCACAAGCATATAATCCAAATGAAAATACCATGGCATGAATCAGGTGGCCCTTCATCTTCAATGTGACATCTTTACCTTTCAACACTTTACTTTTTATTTTTTATTTTGCAGTACTGGAGGTTGAACCCAGGGCCTCACACTTGCATGCTTTGCAAGTGCTGGATGACTGAACTGCACTCCCAGCCCATTCTTTTTACTTTTTGAGGCAAGATCTCCCTAAATTACACAGACTGCCTCTGGTCTCAAACCTGTGATCCTCCTGCCTCTGCCTCCTGAGTCACTGGGATTACAGGCATGTGCCACTGCACCCAGCTACCTTTCAAAACTTTAAAGAGGTGTTTTGCAACAGCTTTTTCCAATGTAATGTGTCTTTTGATTCCTTGACTGCTGCTTCCATGGGTATTGATTATACAACAAGTAAAGCAAAATCTAGGACAACCTCAATCTTTTCATTATTTATCATGAAGTTGCTTACTGATCCAGTTGTAAAGATTTTTGTTTCCTTGCTATTGAAGTGCAATCCATACTGAAGGCTGTGTTCTTTGATCTTCATCAGTAAATGTTTTAAATCCTCTTTACTTTCAGAAAACACAGTTTCATCATCTGCATAATGCAGGTTGTTAACGAGTCTTTCTTCAATCCTGATACCATAGTCTTTTTCATAAAGTCTAGCTTCTTGGATTATTAGCTCAGCATAGAGATTGAAGAGATACAGTGAAAGGACATATCCCTGACACACATTTTGTTGTCTTTAACCCAAGCAGTGCTTCCTTCCTTCCTTCCTTCCTTCTTTTTCCATGTCTCCTTTTTTTCTTTGCATGACACTTCAGCCAGTGTAAAGATCTGTAGAAGGTGGGAACGTTCATGGTAGATTTATGAAGAGGGAATAACTAGAGACCTGGGTTATAGAGTGGCTGGATTATAGAGTGGACTACTCTTCTGTATAAGTCTCAAAGAGCACGCTGAAGCATATCACGGAAGTCCTACCATGCTAGACTAGAGAACATTTGGCCGTTATTTGGTAAATATTTTGAATTAAAGTTTAGGAGGAAAGTAACACAATGAAAGTTATGCTTTAGGAGAATAAATTGCATAAGGGTGAGTACGATGGATTTCATGATAGGACTGAGGTAAGAGAAGAAGATATAATACTACTGTTACTATAGTTCTAAGATGGACCTATGAAATAGAAAAAGGAGATTGCATCAATAGGAAAGGAGAGGAAACAGGAAATAAAGCAAACAGAATAGACACCCAATTTTGGACTTGCAGGGAAAGGATAAAATGGCTCAGGCTATTACAAAGGAGGAACAGAAATAGGAAAATCAGGATCAAGCAGTATTTGTTTTGAAGGGGGGTAGATAAATTTGAAATGTTAGTAAACCATCATGATAAGTATGTTGAGCTGGCAGGGCTCACTGGGGATAGCTCTTTTCTGTTTTACTTGGCATCCACTGGTCGAACTCAGAGACTTTGGGGCTGGAATCCTTCTCTGAAGGCTGGCTCGTTCATATGTCTAGATGCTGATGCTGGCTGTCAGCTGAGATTGTAGCTGTGGTTGTTGGCCAGAATATCTACATGTAGCTTCTCCATGTGGTCCTGGCCTTTTCACAGCATAGTGGCTGGGTTCCAAGGGAAAGTGTCCCAACAGTCAGGCAGAAACCTCATCACCTTTTATGAGCTAGCCCTGGGAGTCTCAAAAAGTAACATGTGAAATATTTTGTTCATCTAGGCAGTTACAAACTCACACTTTGATTCAAGAGAAGGGGCAATATACTGCCTCTGGATGGGGAGAAACACTGTTCTGGAAGAGCATGTAGAACTGGAAATATTACATGACTATTTTTGGGAAATACAATCTTCTGTACTAGTAAAGACTGCCAAGAAACATTAGCTGCGAGGAACACATTCTTCTTCTTGGTTAAGCTGTAGACGCAGGATAAAGAGAACCTTACAAACTTTTTTCTTCTTTACTTGATTCTCCATGTAATTTAAGAAGTGAGATCTTTAATTCCAAATTTTAGGCCCTTTTCATTTCTTCTTCCTGCATTAAGGAGACAAATTTATAACTTTTCCTGTAGTCCGAATGCTACCTCTATCCATAAGAAATCTGCATCATTCTAAATTTATTTCCTTCCATATTCAACTTACATCACATGAGCCCTTTCTTGAACCCTTATTCTTCCATACAACCCATTCAACAAGTCTCTGAACTTAAACACACATTTTAATGATGGTGGCTTCAAGTACTTTGTCCTAATCGATTTCTTGTCTTACTAGCAATGCTAATTTCACTCATGTTTCAACTGTAATTAAATATGCTGATCATGCCCATGTTCGTATTGCCATTTCTACTTTTGAAGCTTTCCTTTCCATGTTGCAACTTCCTAGGTATCTTCTCCAGAATGGAGGAGGAACCTGAACTTTCACTTGGTGTTCAAAATTAACTCATTCTTCCCTTTCCCAAATACTTTTCTGTATTCCCTCTCACTCCGTTAATCATTTTTTTAAATCCATCAATCTGAGATTTTTTCTTCTCCAACATAACTTCCACTTTTTATTACTCACCATAAACAGCTGATTCTGCTTCTTTAACATCTCTGTATAATGTCCACTGTTCTGTCTATTTAGGCCCTGTTATTATTGTTGTTAGGTGCCATTGGCGGCTGGGATTTAGCTCAGTTGGTAGAGCGCTGCGCTGCAGTCTCTGAGGTCCCGAGTTCAATTCCCAGCACCGCAAAAATGGGAGAAGGACCTGGCAATCCACTCCCAAGGCAATCCCGAAACAGCCAGCCATTGAAAACTCTATGAGGGTCGCTATGAGTCAGATACCGACTTGATGGCACCTAACAATAACAACAAGGTGCCATTGAGTCAGTATCTGACTCATGGCGACCCTACCTACAACAGGCGAAACACTATTGTCAGTGCTTCTCTGCTGTTAATAGGGTTTTCAATGGCAGATTGATTTTTGGGAGTGGGTTGCCAGGTCCATCTCCCAACCCTACAGGGCCTCTTGTTCCCAGGACGTCTCCAATGCAAGTACTAAACAGGCCTGACCCTTCTTAGCCTCTGAGATCTGACGGGATCGGATGCCACAGGGTTACAGCTGCAGACGTTTAGGCCCTAGAGCTCCTTTTCCTCACACTTTTCACTTGACTTATCCTTAAAACATACAAACCTTGTTATGTTACTACTCTTTTAAAAATAATTATAGTCTCTGGAAGCAGTCGTGCACACCTTTAATCTCAGCAGCTTGGGAAGCAGAAGCAGAAGGATCTCAGGTTTGTGGCCAGAGGCAGCCTGTGTAACTTAAGGATACCCTGACTTAAAATAAGAAATAAAAAATGGGCTGTGGCCCAGTGGTAGAGCACTTGCAAAAATATGTGTGATGCCTTAAGTTCAACCCCCACTGCTACAGAAAAATTAAGATCAATTCTCATCATTTTCTGGATAAAATTTGATGTATATCATTTCTAACAAAACACTAATTTTCTGTATTCTATCTAATTTTCTAAACCTGTCTTTATATATCTGGTGTTCCAGGAATAGCGTGTGTGTGTGTGTGTGTGCATTTCATCTCCTTGAAACTGGCATTCTGGATTTTTGTTCAAGAAGATATCTGTTTACTTTTTCTTAATAATCTTAAAAGTTCTTTTGACATCTCAAAAAGTACTTTTAGGAAAACTTACCTAATGCTGCAACTAGAGCTATTTGTCCTGTATTTACACAGAAACCTGTGAAAGTGTTTACTAATAAAAACATCACATTCTAGTCATGTGTTGATTTACTGACTTGTTTAAGAGTAGGAAATGTGCCTCTTTATTTTTATTTCTCTAGTGCCAACTGCAGTTTCTGTACATTGTTATAGGTTGATACTTTTTTGAATGCATGAGTTAATGAGTAGATTCTTATCTCAAATATCTAATTTCTTTTCTACTTTAATTAAAGCAAATCTTTAGTAAGCTTTATAAATATTTTTCCCTCTGGTTGTGCTTTGCAACTTCTCTAAAACATACTTCTGTTAGTGTTTGAATCAGTATTTACCATGGTAAGAGTATCACATAATAACTACAGAAATTTGGTGTCATAAAATAAGAATTTATTGCTCCTGTTATCTGTTTTGGTCCCCTGGGTTGCTACACTGATCTTTCTGTAATTGCTCACGTGTCCAGGGGGTGGCTGGCTATTGCTTAATGTAAGAAAGCCTCAGGTTTCTTAGCGTTGCTGCACATGTTTTTCATCGTCTTCTCAGACTAACTTCGCGAAATTCTCTTTTTGAAGCTTGTGAGATATAAGAGGACAAACTCTATACATAAACATAGGTGCATAACACTTTTGCTAACATTATGTCAGTCAAAGCATGGCTGGATTTGTGGAAGTGACACTACATTCTTTTCCTTACCTTGAAAGAGATCTTTAAAGTTGCATACTAAAGGATGTAAATAAAGAAAAATTTTAGGAATTTGTGCCAAATTATAATCTATCATGGACTATCCAATAAACCAATTCACCAATAACTATTTTGATGCCTGTAGTTGTACAAAGAGTTATAATTAGAAGATATAGAACTTATTAGAGTAAAACAGTTGAATTATCCTTTTTCTACTGGAGTTTTGCATCCCGTTTGGAATTTAAGTAAAGGAAAAGCTTATATGGGCAAGAGTTTGATGTACATGCGAGATATTTTGTCATCAAAGAACAGAACCATCCAGTAGCAATAAAAGTCATAAAAGAAAGACTTGTAGAAGAGAATGGAGGACTAGATTTTGAAATATTGGTAGGATTTTGAGAGAAGATGAGGAAGGGATTTCATGTGGAACAAGTCCCTTTTTTATATCATCATTAGATTATCACATAAATTGCTTAGTACATTTTATCTGGAAATTTGCAGACATCATTCCTAAATTGGTCTCAATATGGTGATTGGAGCATTACAAGTGAATAACAACAGTAAATAATTCATAATCACATCTCCCTTGAAGACATAAGTAAACATATAAATAGCTATAATAAATTAGAAGGAAACATGATGACTTTGATATGATTGACAAAACTATGTGATGCTTTGTCTCCAGGGAGACATCAGCAAATATGGTACAGATTCTCTACTACAAATTAAAATTGCTTACATGACTTTGTTCTGAAGTTCAATTAACTTTGAAGTTTAAAAATGCTTTACAGAACCAGGTTAATCTGTGGATGAGAGGTATCAATTTTAGCCACAAAATGAGACATTTTACAAGCTACAGAAAGACCAAGACAAACCAAAATGAAACCAAGCCTTTAGGAAGTAACTAATGCATAAGATAAAAATGACAAAAATCTCACATATTCTGCTAGCAGTTTAACTTTATTCTAAAATTGCTTTTTCTTTTGTATTTAGCTCCTTTACTATCTTGGTAGCCATCTATTTTTAATGCCTTTATTAACATAAGACTTTCAGACACTTGCATGGACATACTTTCATAAACAGGTATTTATTTCTGTTAAATAGAGGTAAAGAGAAGTTAATTTTCATACAAACCTATCATTATTTTATAAAACAACCACAATGAAATAGTTAACGCTAAGCACTCTGTACTTCTTTCTTTTTCCATAATTATTTTTGAACAAATTCTCAGCATCTTATTTCATACATATATATCTTATAATTATACACTCAAAACCTCACAAAAAATCACTACCATTATCACATGTAAAAATGATTTCCCCTTTCTGCTATCCCCATCAAATGTTGAGCTATATCCTGGTCTCCTTTTCCTTTCCCCTCTTCTCTCCCGGGAAATGAGCCTTTGGATAGCTGTGATTGAAATCATAAAGAATCCAGTGTTTACCCTTCCTCTGTTCCCTGGGCACTGGGAGATGGTGCCCAAACTGCTCCATTAACTTAAAAGTCACACTGCTTTTAGAAATAGTATAAGTTTTATATATTTACTCAGTGGAGATATCAATGAAGCAACAATGAATGTAATTCAGTTTTTGACATGTGCTTCTCATCTGGAAGAGGTGATAGAAAAAAAGAAAAAAACAAGGACTGGTTTGTGTTTAGGAATTGTTTGATAGGTTATAATACACTTCCACTTATATGACTAGGAATTCATTGCTTTCCTTGGGTGCTCATCTCATTTATTAATAATGATCTGGAACCATACCTAATGAGAAGATAAGATTTTATAGATTCAGAGATGGTAGAAAGATACTGGATAAAAGTCTGTGGCCCTGGGATTGTGGCACAAGTTCTTCCTCAGTTTAAACTTAATTCTGAGCTCCTTAGCTTTACTGTGTCTATGTTTTCTTTTTCTAAAAAAAGAAAAAGAAGTTAGGCTTTTTGGGAGGCTGAGGCAGAAGGACAGTGAGTTTGAAGCCAGAGACTATCTACACAATTTATCAATATTCTGTCTTAAAATAAAATTATAAAGAGCTAGTGGTGTGGACCAGTGGAAAAGCCCTTGCCTAGCATGCATGAAGCCCTGGGTTCAACCACCAGTACTGCCAAAAAGAAAAAAGTGTTAGTAAGTAGCACTTTACTTTCAGCATAGTATTGTTACAAGAAATAAATGAGTTAGATAACACATTTGAAAATATATTTTCATATTTATTTATTTTAATAAATTATGGTGGAAAATTTCATACACATTAACACATATAGAGAACAATGTTAAGCCTCTGCATGCACCCATCCCAAACTTTAATGGATGTGAATTTATCACCAATCTGTTGCATCTATGTTTCCATTAACTCCTCTCCACAATTATTTTTTAACAAATCCTCAACATTTTATGATTTCATCCATAAATGTTGTTATTATCTCCAAAAATTAAAATCTCATAAAATATGGTATAATTATCATGAATAAAAATAATTAAAATTAATGAACTAATATATGAAAGTATTTTAAAACATCAAAGAACACTTCAAATAATCATTGATCAAATACAGTGCTCAAATTCCCCTTTTGGCTAATAAATTTTTTTAATACTTTAAACCAAGATCCAAATAATTTCCATTTATAAAAATTAGTCTACATAATGCAACTAAATATTATGTTAATCTACAAGTCCTTCTCTTTTTTATAATACATTTTATTTGTTGGAGAAACTATCATTTGTTCTTTAGGATTGCTGTTTCATGGTGTTAAAATGCTGTGCCATCTTATAAACTTCCTGCAAACTATAGCTATGTTGAGATCCTGACTAAAATTTAAATTTTGCATCTTACATTTTTTATGTCCAAAATTATAGACCTAATATTTTTTAAACAATATCTTTTTAAAATCTACAATTGTCTCCTATAATTCTACTAGCTCTTTTATACCAGAACAAAATGAACAAGTATAAACACCATAATGCTTTGAAGTATATCTTCCCATATATTTAATTCATGATCAAGAAAGGAGTATTTGTTGCACTCATTGCCTCTCTCCTTCCCCAAAGGAACAAGTAAATATTCAGAGAAATGGTGGGTAATTATGTTGTTATCTGTCCATCCTTGTTAATTCTTTCTTCTTGTTATTCTTTTTCTTTTTTATCCTTATTCTGAAGGAAGTCATAAAGAAAATTTCCTATATTTTTGTCTAAAAAACTAAAGGTTTTGCTTTTCGCCTTGAGATCCTTGTTCTATTTGGAATTGTTTTTTAGCATGCAGTCTGAGGTGTGTTTCAATTTTTTTCCCATATGAACAACTAATTGTCTTTTTACAGAATCATCTTTCATATTCACAGTGTACTATAATAGTTCTGTCACACATTAAAACTCCCTATAGAAGAATACATCTATATTCACAGTTTCCTAGGGATACATTTTAAAGACATAAATGCATGTTGGATTTTTATTAACTTTTCCCATATTATAGTATAGACTTTCTCTTAATAATATAAAATAACCTTCATATTGTTGAGATAAATACTAATTGGTCATGATTCATATTTTTATACACCACTATTCTCAGTTTTAAAAGAATATTGTTGAAAATTCTACATTTATATTCACAAACAAGACTAGTCTTTTCTTTTTTGACTCTGTCTTGTCTAGAAATAACAGAGAACTCTCTCAAAGGCTGCCTTTGAAAACATAGCAAATACCATTTTACATTTGAGGACTTTGAAAGAATATTCTTTCTATATAAGTTGATGAATGTATAACCAAAAACAATGTGATAAGTGCACAATGGTAATAGCAAACGCCTTACTATTCTGAACTCCACTAACATTTACTAATAAAAATTTAGATACAAATAAAGAATGGATGCCATCACTGCACTAGTAGATACCAAGTAGAAAGTAATAAAGAAAAGAAAATGAACATAGATGTCTAAAAGTTGGAAAAGTAGAAATAAAACTGTTATTTGTAACTCATTCTATGAGGCCAGCTTTAATATGATGTAAAACCAGATGAAGGAACAGAAAAAAAGAAGAAAAGAAAAGAAAAGGGTACAGGCCAATGTCCTGAACCTAGATGTAAAAAGTTTCAACTAAATACTAGTAATCTGAATCCAGTAGAATGTTAAAAATTTATTCACCAATATCAAATGAGATTCATCCCAAATATGAAAGGATGGCTCAGAATATTTAAATCACAAAACATGGTACACTGGACAAACATAATGAAGAGCAAATACCACATGATCAGCTCAATAGGGGCAAAATAGGCATTGGATAAAATTCAATGTCCCTTCATGATAAAAATTCTGATCAAATTAAGTATAGAAGGTACATATCTCAGCCAAGTAAAGGCCATATATAAGAAACTCACCACCACCAACATATGGCACAAGGAAAGGCTGGAAGCTTTCTCTGTAAGATCTATGATAAAAAAGGAATTCCCACTTTTACTACTTTCACTCAACATAGTATTCTAAGTCCTATCAGAACAATGAGGCAAGTGAAAGAAATAGAAGGCAATCAAATCAGAAGACAATTTGTTACTGTTCACAAATGACATGATAGTAATATAAAAAACTCCCATGACTCCCCCCCACAAAACTATTACAACTAGTGAATTCAGCAAAATTGCAGAATACAAAGTCAACATACAAAAATCAATTGTCATTCTATATGCCATAATGAATGATTGGCACAAGAAATAAAGAAAGTAATCCTATTTATAATAGCTGCAAAAGGTACCTAGGAATACATTTAACCAAAGAGCTGAAAGAGTTTTACAATAATAACATGGAACATTGATGAAAGTAATTGAAAAGGACACAGACCATGGAAAGAAATCTCATGATTGAGAACTTCTTTTCAATAAACAATGCTGGAAAAATTTCATGTCCACCTGTGGAGAATAGAAACCAGACCTCTATCTCTCACCAGTCACAAAAATCAACTATACGTGGATTAAATTCTTACATGTAAGACCTGAAACTATGAAGCTACTACAAGAAAACATAGGAGAAATGTTTCAGGCCATTGGAATGGGCAAGAATTTTTTGAACAACAGCTCATAAACAGAAAATAGATGTAATAATAGATGAATAGGATTGCACCAAACTAAAAATGTTCGCATACAGCAAAAGAAATGATTGACAGAGTGAAGAGATCTACAGAATGGGATAAAATATTTGTAAATGGTACATATGATGAAAGTCTAATGTCCAGAGTGTATATGGAACTCAAAAACCTCAAGAGCAGAAACCAAATAACCTGATAAAAAATTGCAATAGACTTAAATAGACATTTCTCAAAAGGAGATGTTCAAATAGCCAACAGGTATATGAAAAAATGCTCAACATTGCTAATCAAGGAAATGCAAATCAAAGCCGCAGTGAGGTATTACCTCATTCCAGGATGAATGATTCTTAGCAAAAAGACAATAGATAAGTGTTGGTGAGGATGCAAAGAAAAAGGAAGTCTTGGACATTGTTAGTGGGAAGGTATATCACTATGGAAAACACTATAGGGGTGCCTCAAATTTTTAAAAATAGGGCTATCATATGATCCAGCAATCCTACTACTGAGTATATATCCAAAGACATTGGAAATTGGTATGTCAAAGAGATATCTGTACTCTCATGTTCGTCTCCATTTATCATGAAGCTGCCTACTGACCCAGATGTAATGATTTTTGTTTCATTGATGTTTAGGTGCGATCCATTCTGAAGTCTATGCTCTTTGATTTTCATCAGTAATTGTTTCAAACCCTCTTCACTTTCAGCAAGCAGAATTGTGCCATCTGCATGCATAATAATATGCATAATGTTAATGAGTCTTCCTCCAATCATGATGCTGAGTTCTTCTTCATAAAGTCCAGCTTCTCAGATTACTTACTCAGAATAGAGATTTAAAAGGTATGGTCAAAGGATATAGCCCTGATGCACACCTTTCTTGACTTTACATAGGCAACGTTTCCTTGCTGTTTTCTAATTATTGTCTCCTGGTCCATATACAGATTCCTCATGAGCACAATTATGTGCTCCGGTCTTCCCATTCTTCACAATGTTATCCATAATTTATTATGATCCACATAATCAAATGCCTTTTCATAGTCAATAAAACATAAGTAGCTATCTTTCTGGTATTCTCTGCTTTTGACATCAGCGATGATGTTTCTGGTTCCACACCCTCTTCTGAATTTGGCTGATTTCTGGCAGTTCCCTGTCTAGATACTGTTGCGGTCAATTTTGAATGGTCTTTAGTAAAATTTTGCTTGTGTGTGATATTAATGATACTTTTTGTTGGTTCCCACATTGAGTTGGATCTCCTTTCTTGGGAATACACACAAATATGGATCTCTTACAGTCAGTTGGCCAGGTTGTTATTTTCCAAGTCTCTTGGCATAAAAATATGAGAACCTTCAGTGCCACATCTGCTTGTTGAAACATCTCTATTGGTATTCTATCAATTCCTGGAGCCTTGTATTTCACCAATTCCTTCAAGGCAGCTTCCATTTCATCCTTAATTATCACTGGTTTCTGATCATATGTAACTTCTTGAAATGGATAGTCAACCACCAATTCTTTTTGGTATAATTACACTGTGTATTCCTTCTGTCTTTTTTTTTTATGTTTCCTGTGTCTTTTAATATTTTCCTTGTAGAATCCTTCACTATTGCCACTTGAGACTTGAATTATTTCTTCAATTACTTAGGCTTGAGAAAAACAGTGTGTTCTTCCCTTTTGGATTTCTATCTCCAGCTCTTTGCACATGTCATTATAATATTTGGTTTTGTCTTCTCAAGCTACCCTGTGAAATATTCTGTTTAGTTCCTTAACACTATCATGTCTTCCTTTTACTTTAGCTGCTCAGTGTTCAAGGGCAAGTTTCAGAGTCACTTTTGGCATGTAATTTGGTCTTTTTTTCCCCCTATCTTTTAAATAACCTTTTTCTTTGCTCATGAATGTTGTCTTTGATGTTATGCCACAACTCATCTAGCCTTCAATCATTGGTGTCTAATGCATCAAACTTGTTCTTGAGGTGGTCTCTGGACTCACGTGGTATATACTCCAGGTCATACGGTGGCTCTTGTACACTTCTAATTTTCTTCAGTTTCAGTTTGAAACTTCACTTAAGCAGTTGATGGTCTGATCCACAATCAGCACCTGGTTTTGTCCTGACATTTGGCTTTGAGCTATTCCATCATCTCTTTCCACAATTGTAGTCAATTTGGTTCCTGTATGTTCCATCTGGTGAAGTCCATGTGTAGAGTCACAATTTATGTTGGTGAAAAAATGTATTTGCAATGAAAAGATCATTGGTTTGACAAAATTCTATCATAAGGTCGCCAGCGTTGTTTCTGTCACCACAGCCATATTTTCCAACTACTGAGACTTCTTTGTTTCCAAGTTTTGCATCCCAGTCACCAGTAATTATCAGTTCATCCTGATTGTATACTTGATCTATTTGAGATTGCAGAAGCTGGTAAAAATCTTCCCTTTTTTCATTTGAAGCCTTAGTGGTAAGCACATAAATTTGAAAAATGATCATATTAAGTGGCCTTCCTTGTAGATGTATGGATATTATTCTATCACTGACAGCATTGTACTTTAGGACAGATCTTGAGATGTCTTTTTTGATGATGAATGCAAACCTATTTGTCTTTAATCTGTCATTCCTGGCATACCATATGACTATCTGATTCAAAATGGCCCCTGCCAGTCCATTTTACCTCACTGATGCCTAGAATCTTGATGTTTATGTGTTCCATTTCCCTTTTTGATGATTTCTAATTTTCCTGGGTTCATACTACATGCATTCCACCTTCCTATTATTAATGGATGTTTTTAGTTGTTTCTCCTCATTTTGAGTCATGTCACATCAGCACATGGAGGTCCCTGGCATCAACATGTAAACCCCTACAATACAGCAAACTGACAGACACATGGGAGATTCACCCATAGAAAGAATGAAATTGTTCTAACAAGATAAAAACAAAGACCACTACAGGAAAAGTTTCTATCTTAAACAGAACTGGAACCCAAGGACATATAGAAAAATACTACATAGTAAAAGATAGAGAAGACTTGGATGGGAAACTTAGATGGGAAGGGGGGAGGGGGGAAGCATAGGGGAGGGTAAAGGGTAACCTATATGAATAATGTTTATCAAATTGCATATATGAAAATTGTCACAATGAAAAGCATGTCAAAATGAATCACATTATGATGTACATTAAAAATTTCTAATAAAAAAAGAAAGAATGAAATCCTGCCATGTAAAACAATATGAATGGAACTGGATATCATTATGCTCATTATGGTAGGTGAAATAAGTCAGGCCAAGAAAACCAAGAACCACATACCCTCACTCATATAAAATCTACATATAGAATCTAAAAATGTTGATCTCATAGAGGGTGAAAGTAGAATGGTCATTACCAGAGACTGGGAAGAATAAAGGGAGAAAAAGGTAGACGAGATTGACCAATGGGTACTAAGGCATAGTTAGTTTGTAGAAAGTAGTTCTGGAATGTTATTGCTTAGCAGAGTAATGTATGTATGTATGTATGTGTGTACATGTGTGTATATATATATATATACACACACACATACATACATATATACATATATATATTATATATATAAAATGACAATGTACTGTATATTAGCAAAGGCTAAAAGAAAGGATTTAAAAATGTTTTCTCCATAAAGAAGTAAAATGTTTAGGTAATAGAAATGTTTACCCTGATTTAAATATTACACAAAATACACATGCTTTGGAATATCAGATAGTTCCCCATAATTATGTATGATTTCTAGACTTTTATGTGTCAGTAGAAAAAATAAATTCAATTAAAAATATGAAAATGCTTATTATATCACACAATCATTAAAATACAGTATATGTGGCACAGAGTGCAGTTGCTTCATTTGGCAGACTAGAGCACTGGTATATATTTAACAGTGTACATATTTTTAGAAATGTTATTAGAAATTTGAGAATCTCCTTTGATTAATTTTGTCTTCAACAAAGTTGCTATGCAAGACAAACTACACATGAAAGAAAAATTTCAAAGTCACACTTAATTGGGAGACCCCCATGAGAGAGATGTCTATAGTGATTATGGACAGATGAACATCCAGGTTATTCAGATTATGGCTATTCTTTTTCTTCTGCTTACTATGAGTTACTGGAAGGTAATTGTTTCTTAAAATGGCAGAAGGAAAGAAAAGGGAAAAAGCTCTTGCAATTTTGGGAAAAATGCAGTAGAATAACATTCTCTGGAGAATTCATTATAAGTAGTTAGCACAATTACGCTAAGTGAATTGATATATTTACAGTATTTTATTCAAGTTTTATCATATTCTATTATGAAACAATGAAATGTGATTAATAAATCATTGGTTCATTTTTCTTATTTTATTTGAAAATGCTTTGGCATATTTTCGCATATCATTTTTAGAGTAGCAAATAACTCTAATGTATAACATTAATAAATGGTGATAGACTTTACTATAAATACTGCATCTATTGCCAAGAAAAGTTATATACAAGAACAGAGCATTGCAAACTGCAGTTCAGTAATCCTTTTGGTAGTAAAGACATAGGCCTTCTGTATCATTTTAAGTATCTTTGCACTACTTGACTCTCTGCATTTGGAGAATATTATTTTTTATACATCAACAGTTTGCTGGGTTTAAGAGATTAACACCATATATGTGGGGTTGTGAGAGATCAGAAAACTAAGTTGAACAGTTTTTTCCCTTGTGTTGTATTTGATGCAGCTGAATTGAGGACTGAGGAAAAGCTGTGACAAACTTTTCATGTGTACAGACATAGCCAGATATACTCAAAAACTATAACTTAAAAAAATCACTGAAATAAAATAAAATATTGAGATATAAAATAGAGCCATTAATCAAATGGTTTTCATGAAAATAAAAATTCAATATTTTTAAGTACAAACATTCTTATTGGTAAGATAAATACTTAAGTAACAAAATATGTAGGAATTCAATGTATATTGTTTTCTGGTATTGGTTGATATAGCAAAGCAGAAACATTGTATTTAACTAGGAAAATTACATAATTATGAGACTAAAATATGAATCTTATATAGTTTCAAATTCTCATTTGTGTATTCTATACTAAACAAAGCTTGAGGTATAGGAAAGGGCTGGGATTTAGCTTAGTTGGTAGAGTGTTGCTCTGCAGTGTCTAAGGTCCTGAATTTGATTCCCAGCACCGCAAAAATGGGAGAAGGATGTGGCAATCCACTCTCGAGGCAATTCCAAAACAATCAGCCATTGAAAACCCTATGAGGGTCACTATGAGTTGGACAGGACCCAATGGCACCTAACCGCAACATAGTTTCAAATTTCCATTTGTGTATTCTATACTAAACAAAGCTTGAGGTATAGGAAGAGACACTATGCAATCCAAAAACCAGATTAACCATTTTTATCCTTCTTCTGTCTTTTTTTATACCAAACTTTATGGGAAATATTAGATTTTTTTTAACATAAGAGGGATGTAATATTTACATTTTGTTTAATTTAAATACAGAGAATGTCTGAATAACATTTTTATTGGTATAGGAGACTTAGGTTGACTTCTAAAACTATATATTTTTAAATTTGTGGTCACCAAGTTCCTGATTATATCAGAAATCAACAGTTTTCTGGGCTAAAGAGATTCTATCAGGAAACTCTAGGTAACATGATAATGAAAATATGAAGTGTGATAAAAAAGTATGGTGAACGTTTACATTAAAAAAGCTCTTACAGTAAAAGACACATTGCCATTAATCCACCTTAAAATATTACCTTCTGGCTGCAAAGACATTATCCCGTGGTTCTTGTCACTTTATGAAGCAGTTCTGGAAATTTTCTTTTGTGAATGTCTTTAGTTTCATCCTCCATTCTGACAATGCTCTTTGGCACACTTCACTTCTGGTACAGCAATTTCTGTCAAATAAACATTTTGGTGTGTCCTCATCCACCTTATCCTCCAGATCTGGCACAGTGCAACTTCTGGCTCTCCCTAAACTCAAAATACCATCAAGTCAAAATGACATCAAGGCAGCTGCAATAACACAACCAAAGACATTCACAAAAGAGGACTTCTAAAACTGTTTCAGAAAGTGCCAGGAGAAGTATTTTAGGGGGATTAATGGCAATGTGTATTTTACTGTAACAATTTTTTAAAATTTAGGCACTCACCATATTTTTACCACACTTTATAGAAAACATGAAATGCATAACTATAAAGAGGTAAAAGAGATGAGCCCACTAAGCACTGTAGAACACATTTCATGTTCTGAATGGTTTTTGGAAGTTCCTCCCTCATCTCCTGCTTTCTAATCTAAGATACTCCATTCTTATTGGCTTGTTTTGGTAAAGGCCTAAAAATCTGATGACAGAATCTTTTCTTCAGAGTAAGTTTTCTACCTATCCATAAAATACAAATATAATTTAAAAATGGCATGGTAACTTAATGGTTATCAAAAGTCTGTTTATATTTACAAACATGAACACGTCAGTAACCTTCAGCTAAGGCTTGACAGATTTGCCTGGCTAGTGGATGGTGGAAGGAGCAGAAATCAGGAGCATGGGTTTGACATTAAGAGGACTAACCTCCTGGACTACTTTGCAGAGATATACTAATATGGAAGATCGCACAAAGCAAGTATAAATTCTAAGAATTTATCTCATGTTTATCAATTCCAGTCAGGTTCAGTCTTTTATTTCCCCTTGGTTTCATGCTTTTCTGCCCTCAGATATGCTTAAAAAAGAAGAAAGCAGAAAAGAGAAAAAGAAAAAATTTTTACTTGAAATATTTTCCTTAATGTACATCTTAAATCTTTCCTTCCTTTCATTGGAAAATTTTTACATTGTATGATTAGTGCTTACTGACTCCATTTTATTGATATTCATTGTCTTATACCACTTTTGGTTTTGTTTCAGACCCTATCATGCTACTGCGATGTCTGTAAAACTTGAACAGTTTTAGTCACAGAAAGAGTATTTGTACTTTTTTCTTATAGATTCTTACTTTTCTTTGGTGCCGTGGAGTCAGTATCCTACTCATAGCGACCCTCTGTACAACAGGCAAGAAACACTATTGTCAGTGCTTCTCTACTGTTCATAGGGTTTTCAATAGCAGATTGAGTTTTGGGAGTGGGTTGCCAGGTCTGTCTCCTAAGCCTACAGCACCTGCAGACCCTGCTTAGCTTCCAAGATCTGATGGGATCGGATGCCACAGGGCTACGACCCCAGGCTCTTACTTTCCTAAGTAGTGCCAAATACAGTGACTGGAGCAGGCTATACTTACACCAGCAGAGCATGGTGGTTATTCCATTCCCACCCACTTCATCGTCACTGTTTCTATTTCACTGGTCTATTAGGTATTAAAGGGGCTGGGATTTAGCTCAGTTGGTAGAGCGCTGCGCTGCAGTCTCTGAGGTCCCGAGTTCAATTCCCAGCACCGCAAAAATGGGAGAAGGACCTGGCAATCCACTCCCAAGGCAATCCCGAAACAGTCAGCCATTGAAAACCCTATGAGGGTCTCTGTGAGTCGATACGGACTTGATGGCACACAGCAACAACAACAACAGTGGGTATTAAATGATACTTTACTGTATTCTAATGATCATTTATCATTTCTCTGTAATGTGTTGGTTCATTTCCTGTGTGCTTTCTATCTTTCTCGATTTAACTTCCTGGTAATGGATTTTCCATAAGTTTTGTAAGTCTTGTCTAATACATAAGAGTTTTCTCTTTGTTGTTGATATATAAGAATTTCTTGATTGCCATAATATCAATTATTTGCAATATATTAATTCTTCTTTCATTTGATTATTGATATTACTAGATAACTCTCATGGCCTGCTTTGCAGCTCCCCAGTTACATTTATTCCATCCATTATTGAGGTGATCAGCTTTGTGCAGATATAACCTGAAAGCACACTGCATTCCAGTGTCTCTTGTTTTCTATTCTTGTTGTTGTTGTTAGGTGCTGTCAAGTTGGTATCCGACTCATGGCGACCCTTATAGGGTTTTCAATGGTTGAGTGCTTCGGGATTGCCTTGGTAGTGGATTGCCAGGCCCTTCTCCCATTTTTGTTGTGCTGGGAATTGAACTCGGGGCCTCCGAGACTGCAGCCCAGCGCTCTACCCATTGAGCTAGATCCCAGCCCGTTTTCTATTCTAGGGATTCTATATTGCATGGATTGTCTGCAAGAACTCTGTCTGAGCAGCACTCAATCCTGTTCAAAGCTGAAAATGCACATGGATAAACATCCTTGTCCAATGGAGAAAGGAGCCTTTGGATAAATGTTTTCCTCTTCTATCCTTAAGTGGACAATTCTCAGGCACATTCTGCATGATTCCCCACTGAATCTTGGAAAGGATCAAATGTAATTGATCAGATGGTACCAATTAACTTAATAACACACCTTTAATTGATTTTTCTTTTTCCAACACTTTCTTCTAATCAGACAACTGTTACCTAAAATTACTTCCCAAAGTAAAAATGACTACAATTTAAGTCCTTATCTCTGGAACCTATGGTGGGCTTTTTGTTTGTTTGCTTTCACTTTTTTGAAGCCATATGATGCCATAGGGTTCCTAGAAAGCAATATCTCAGAGTAGACTCCTGAAACTACATCACTCATTAGACTATAATAAGGACTGAATTGCTAGTAGGATGTAAGTTATGATTACTAGATGCAGTAGCATTACATATACTTACACTTTAATTGGTGATAGATTTTGAAAAAGTACAGGGAGAATGCCACATACTGGCTTATGCACTGGTGGCATTTGTGTGGTAGGAGGAGGGCAACAATAACTGTAACGATGATGGACTTAGTTGATTTTTATTAATGGCTTCAGGTACCTGCAAAAACAAAATGACAAGCTCAGGTTAGCAAACTGTCAACTCAAAGAATAGAATGAGAGAAGACAACCATAATGGTATTAGATTTTGGATATCCATAGGTGTGGTAGTGGGGATCAAATCCAGGACCTTAGGCATGCCGGGTATGTGCTCTACCACTAAGTTACATTCCCAGTCCTTAGGTTTTTGAGACAGGGTCTCCCTATATAGCTCAGCCTGGCCTTGAACCCACTATGTAGCCTGGGCTACCCTTGAACTTGTGGGAGTATATATCCTAGATATATACCTCCCAAGGAGTGGAATTATGAGTGTGCCTAACAACACTAATCATCTTATTTTATGCATTCACAAAGCATATTGTTATGAAAATCAGGCCCAGGATCAAATTGCAGTGGCAACAAAACTGATTTCATGCAGACATAATAGATCTCTTATGTTAAAATCAGGACCCTATCAGAAAAAGAGTGGGTCTATGTACCCTAAAATGGGAACACTTTGTTAAATTAGTCAGAAAATCCTAAACTGCCAGATGCTCCTGAACTGTCAAGAGTAGTAAAAATAGCTCCTTCACTATAGTCATCTTCCACATTAGGGGCACCTTAGACATCTCACCTGAGCAGATTACTTACAAGGTAATGCTTCTTCTTTTCAAGATTTCATCTCATGTAATTTCTTCCAGACAAACAATAAAAGTCATATCGTACCACAATCTCAGGAGGAAAGTACAGCACATTCTCCAGGAGGAAATAATATCTACTCACAATCATAACAGCAATTAATATGTACTGTCTGCAATCAAGGGGCAAAAGTAAGAGTGAAATTCCTTGTATAAGGAAAAGTGGAAGGTAAAGCTACAAAGAAGATCTATTGACGTGAGACAGAGGAAAAAGTCACTATATTAATGGAATAATCTGTTCTGATTACCATGAAGAACTCTGATTGCAAAGACAGCAAATAGTACATGTGTAACCCAGAAGATTCATTAGTACATCTTTTGTTTCTTCCATGTCCAGTGAGAGCTGTAAGTGGGCAGTTGCAGCTGCTTTAATCTAGGCTTACTCCAAGTACTCACTGTGAGAAAAATTTAGCATGGATATTGGAAAAAGAAGATGCATGGTATTATCTATGGTCTAAGCACCACTTGCCCTAGCAGAAGTTATCTCTTTCCTATATTTAGTCCTTCATAGAGACTGGCAGGGCATTACCTGGGGAGTTCTGTGATGGATTGGAGTTAATGGTACTTGAGGTGGATAAACCAGTAGTGGTTCTTTACCATGGGGATGACTCAATCCTAATTCCTAAAGGTTCTGGGCCACTAGTAGTTCTACTGTATTGAGTTATTGTAGCTTTTCATTGATCTTAATCACAAGGTGTCATGAGACAAAGAGACACCTGAGGGGATCTCCCATATTCTGGGAGATCTCAACTTTACCTCCTTTGTGAAGTAAGAGTCCTATTCTCTCTTGGTTGTCAAGATCAATCACTTTAGCCAGCAGAGTAATTCCTTTGTTTTTTGATTCAGAGACCAAAATGGCCAGACAACAGTCTTAACAGTTCAATAGAATTGTTGTTATATTTACTAATGATAGCATTCTTTCCTTTGTGATTATGACCTCTAGGTCAGCAGAAATTAAGGTAGTGAGAATAGGAAGCAAAATTTTTTCTAGTGGAGGACATAATGAGTGAGGCCACTTGACTTCTACTCCTTGATTCCTGGCCTGGTAAATTCCAGCTATGGAAGAGAAAACACTATATATTGGATGATGATTCTGAGCATATACAGCCTCCTGAAGAATCCTGTCCCAGTCCTGCAAGGTATTGCCACTTACCTAGTGTTGTAAATGAGTCTTCAAAAGACCATTACATTGTTCTGTTAATTCAATTGCTTGGGATGGTGGAGAACATGGTAAGAGTAGTTGTGTTAGTCAAGTGATACATTTCTGTGGCAGAAAAACCAACCAAATCAAATGTGTGAGGGTAGAGATTTATTGGGAGCTCATGGCTAGAGGATCAGTCCTTATTGGCAGCAGGTAAGAATGGCAATGGCAGGCAGCAGGGCCCATGTCAGAAAACCTCATTGCATGGCCTATCAGAAGCAGAGATCAGAGATCAGAGAGCAGAGAATGCTTACCAGAACAAGGTATCTAGGTAAAAACCTCCAAAAGCCTACCCACAATGACTTATTTCTCCCTACCAAAGGTTCCATAACATTCCAGCATCATCAGCTGGAGACCCAAGATTCAAACATGATCTTTGGGGTACACTCTAGATTCAAATCATAACAGTTGTCCTGGTCTCACTACCAAATTTCATTTGCTAAGAAGTGTGTTTCTTGGCCAAAAGCAATGATGTGTAGAATAACATGATAGTAGATAAAGCATTGTTAATGGCTGGATGAACATCCTAGCAAATGATATCATATTTCAGATGCAATACTGGTCTGTACCATGGGCATTTTAAGTACTGCCCAGTAGCCATATCCAGGTCAACTTTAGCTAGTGGAAGTTTATGTTGCTGAGCCCACAGATGATGTATATCGCTTCCACCATTGCCACTTTGTTCATGAGCTCATGGGAGATGATAGGGGTAACTACAGAAAAGGCTGACTGGTGGCCAAAAATTGGTTATCCTATACATTATGGTTTGAATGTAAAATATCTTCCACAGACTCATATATTGTATATTTGGTTACCAACTGGTGGTGCTATTTTGGGTGGTTCTGGAAAATTAAGTAAATGGGACCAGGTTGGAGAAATTAGATTATTTGAGGATATCTGGCCTCTGGCTCCTTCCTGCCTCCTTTCCATAATGAGGTAACATAGCTCCTTTGCCAACTGCTCCTGCTGCCATGATGTTCTGCTCGAGCACATGGGCCAAACAATCATGGACTAAATAAATCTCTTATCCCTTTAAGTTATTTATGTCAGGTATTTTGGTCACAGCAAGGAGAAGTCCTGAATAATACAGAAGATAGGTTATAATAGAGGTGGGGTTATTGCTGTGATTAAACCTGACCATGTGGAAGAAATGTTCAGACAACTTACCATTCAGGCTGAGGCATGGTTATTGCTGGCTGCCATTTTTCATGTTTATAAGGAGAATTAGGTACAAAAAGCAGAGTAGGAAGACTTGAAAAACATGAAAATTTCCAGAGAAGAAGTACGTTTAAAGCTTCAGGCAAAGAGGGCATTGTTTTTTAAGATACTAGAGCCACAAGAAAGAAATTACATACTTTTCATTGATATAATAGGAAATATGCCTTGAGTGCATTTCAGGAATTGGCCAGACCCTACCTCTGGCAGGTTCAAAGGTATGAAAGGATAAACTCATTTGAAAGACTTTCCCTTGAGGAGAGAGTATCTCCATGGTGCCCTACTCCTATGCAGCCACCTAGGATGTTGTTTCCCTGGGATTATTTTCACATGCTAGTGCTCAGGGATTCAGAGGCCTCTGCAGCTGTGGTTCAAGGATGGCTGGATACTGCTAAATCTGGGAGCAGACCTTGACATAATCCAGTGGTTTTCCAGGCAGGCAGAATTCAAAGGTTACAGGGTGATGGAGGCTTCGGCAGAGATTTCAAAAGAAAGACTGGGAGGCCAGGCAATGTGTGATGTGGTCAGAGTCCATGTGGGGAATTTCCAAGAAGGCAACATGTGGATCTGTGGGAGTGAAGCCTAAGCTCAGTAGAGACCCCATGATGCTGGAGATGCCAAGAATGTGGAACTTTTGTTGAGAGAAGCCATAAGCAAACTGAAGCTAGCCCAAGATAGTGGCTGGGGGGGGAGGAGGGTACAACCAGCAAGGTCATAGGAGTGGGGTTTCCCAAGCCCTTTGGAGCTCAGATCATGATACTCCATACCCCTAGTGCCAGACATTAACTACAGGATTTAACAGAGGGTTCAGTTTTGCTTTGGTCTGATCCTTCCTCACTATTCTATTTATCCATTTTGGAATGAGAATGAACACTCTTTGCTATTATATATTGGAAGTATGTAACTTGTTTTTTATTTCTACAGTGACTGAAGAGCTAAGAATTTACCTTACTTGCATCTCAGAGAAGACATTGAACTAGGGTTTTTGGACAATGTCGAAGGTGTTAAGACTATGGGAACTCATGGAGTTGGACTGAATGCATTTTGTGTTATGAGATGGTCATAAGCCTTTGAGGGGGGCAGGATTGCAACGTTATGATTTGAACATGAAAACAGGTTCGTGTGTTGAGTATTTGGTCCCAAACTGACAGCAGTATCTTGGAAGTTCCAGAAAAGAGGTGGGACCTGGCTGGAGGAAGTACATCCCAGGGGGCCGGGTCTTTGGTGTATCTCCTCCCTGGTCCTGTATCATCTCTCATCTCTGCCTCCTATCAGCAATGAGATGATGAACCTCTTCTGCCACATGTTTCCCCCATAATGATATCTTGACTAAGCACATAGGACCAAATAACTATGGACTAAACCTTCTGGAACAAGGAGCCAAAATAAATCCTTCCTCCCTCAAGGTGTTTATGTCAGGGATTTTGTCAGAATGATGATAAAAGCAACTCTCTACCTACCTGATTATTAAAATATTCCTCTAGTGATTTACCTTTTGGTCCTGATTCATATGAAACACAAATGTCTTCACTTATATTGCTAATTCAGAGAGGACTTTCTATATATCCTTTCCTCAAATTTCCTTGTTACCAGTTTTTCAATCCTGTTCCTTCTAAGTCCATGACTACTAAGCCAAATCATAAGCCACAGTTCACAGATCTATATCTAATCACATGTCTTGCCATTTCTCCCAAGCACAGTGAGCAATGAGATGTGCTGCCCAGTGTTCTGTCCATTAAGGAAGATTTTCTTTCACTATTGACATTTAGGGATGTCAAAAAAAAAAAAAAAAAAAAAAGAGGATACAGTGCTGTAGCTGTTCACTCTTGGGTAGTGTCTTTATATCCTGCAGGACCACACATAAATCAGGCCTAAGTCTTCTCTTCCCTTCTTTTATTAACTGATTGTATGGAACTCCCCATAAGGGCACAGGAGCAAAAGTGAGGACCGTGGGCACTTGGAATACTTTTCCATTTAATCTCCTTGTATCTTTAGGAACTGCTCAGATCTGACCAGGTATCTGCCACTTCTATTTGATAATAAGTGTTATGGTGTACACTCAGAATATTAGTTACTTTTGTATCTGTGACCAAAATATCTGAGAGAACAACTTGAGGGAGGAAGGATGTATTTTGGTTCACAGTTTCAGAGGTTTCAGTCCATCATGGTGGGGAAGACATGGCAGTTTGCATCATCATTCCAAGAAGCACATAAAAAGAGAATACAAGAAGGGGCCAGGGCATGATAAAACTCCAAGTACATACTCCCAATGACTTAGTTTGTCCAACTAGGCCCCATCTACTACCTTTCATCACCTCCCATCATTTTATGTGTCCATCAAGGGACTAATCCTTTCATTAGATAAGAGTCCTCAAGATCTAATTTTCTCTAGAAACACCATCACAGGCATTCAGAGATGTGATTTACTAATCTCTTAGGTGTTTCTTAATCCAATCAAATTGACAATCAAATTAACCATCACAAGTCTGCTGCCTTGTCAACTTGACTTCAAAACTTACCAGTTTAAAGTGTAACATTTCATGCCTGGCCTTCCTAAAGGTTCATGTCCATCTTATAATGAAAAATGTGTTCAGTCCATCTCCATGAGTCCTCATAGCCTTAACAAGTCTAACATTGTTCTAAAGCTCCAGTTCAAAATCTCCTCTGAGACACAAGGCAACCTCTTGGCTATGAACTAGAAAATAAAAAACAAATTACATACTTCTAATATACAATGGCACAGTGTAATCATTTCCATTCCAAAGGGAAGAGTAAGCTGAGAATCATGGTTCTTGCCTATAATTTCAGCAACTCAGGAGCCTGAGGCATGAAAATCATGAGTTGGAGGACAGAGGCAGCCTGCACAAGTTAGCAAGACTCTGTCTCAAAATAAATGGCAAAAATGTGGAAATGTGACTCAGTGGTGGAATGCTTGTCTAATGTGTGTAAGGCTCTGGTTTCAACCCCATAGGACAACAACTATAACAACAACAACAACAATAGCAACAATATAATACAAAAGCAAATAAAAAGGAATAGGAGAACAAGGAATAATCAGGCTAAAGTAAAACTGAAACCTAATGGCCAAATGTTAAATCTCATAAATCCATGTTCAGCATCTAGGACATATGGTGCTGTGATGTGAGCTCCAATGATCTTGGACATTCTTGCTTCTACGGTCTGGACAGTTGTACCCCACACAGTCATGCTCTTGGGGTAGCTCCAGTCATTGCCTGCAGCTTTCCATGTTCCACTTCTTGGCATCTTCAACAAACTGGAGTCTTCACTGCAGCTTAGGCTTTACTCTTACAGCTTTATGCATTGTCCCTCAGGGACTCCCCAAAGGGAATCTGAACCTATCACCCATTCTCTGGCCTCCCAAGCTTTCCTTTGAAATCTCTATTGCAGCCTCCACGGCCCCATTACTCTTGCTTTCCGTATGTCTGCAAAATCAGAATCATGAGGATGATGGCAAAGTCTGCTGCCAGGTTGAGAAGTACCTGATTCTCTGTGGATCATGGCTGCAGTGGCCTCTGAGTTCCTGGACGCTGAAAATGGTAAATAAAATCCTGGGAAAACAATGTCCTTGACTTCCTCATTGGAGTTGGATATGCTGGAAAAAACTCTCTTTCAAGGGAAAAATCTTTCAATACTCATACTCTTTTATACCCTTAATCCTGCCATGGATGGGATCTATTCAATTTCTTAAATGTTTTGTGGCATATTTCCTACTGTTCCAGTGAAAAGTATGTGATTTCTTTCTAATAGCCCTAGCCTCTTTAACAACAACGGTCTCCTTGCACCAAACTTTTGACTCACTCCTTTTCTAGCCACACTGTCCATTTTTCAAATATTTCTGCTCTGTTTTTTGTTTCTGATTTTCCTGTAAACCTGGATAAAGGCAACTAGAAATAACAATGGAACAGCCTGAATACTGGGTTACCTTAATATGTCCTCTGCCAGATTAACTAGTCCTTTACCTTTAAAGTAGGCTTCCCACAAAGTTTCATGACACAGTCATAATGTACACAAATTCTTAGCTAGAATATAACATGAATGGCTCTTAGTCAAATTCCTAATAGATTCCTGGCTCCCATCTGAAACTTCATGAGTGCAGTCTTTACTGTGCATTTCTATCAGTATTCTTTTGGCTTAATGGGTCTTCTGGCCTACTAAGCTCTGCCTATAGCATTCTAGGGCTTCTCTTGCTCACATCTCCAAACCTCTACAAATTCATTTTGTTCCAAAAGGCTAAGAATCACTTGATCAGTTTTAGTCACAGCAATGACCTCATTTCTCATAGCACCACTTTTCTGCATCAATCACTGTGACTAAAATGCCTGAGAGCAACTTAAAAGGAGGAGGGATTTATTTTGGCATATGGTTTCTCTGCTCTTAGTCTATCATGGCAGGGAAGGCATGGCAGAGTAAAGCAGTTCACATCATGGTGGCCAGGAAGGAGACAGAAGGGGAACAAAGGAAGAGGCAAGATAAAGCCGAAGGACATCCCCCAGTGACTTACTTCCTTCAACTAGGTCACCCCTGTTACCTTTCACCATCTCCTAATAAAGCCAGCATATTAATAATCCATCAAGGGACTAATTCATTAAATAAGTCAGAGCCCTCATAATCTAATTGTCTCTGGAAACACCATCACAGACACAGAGGTTTGCTTTACTAATATCCTAGATGCTTCTCCATCTAAACAATTTGACAATAAAAATTAACCATTACACTTAAGTTTATGACTTGGTAGAATATATAACACCTAGTGCATGATGGCCTGCAGTCATACTGTTGTGACATCCAATCCTGTCAGATGTTAGAAGCTAAGCAGGGTCAGGCCTAGTTAGTACTTGGATGGGAAACCACCTGGGAACACCAGGAGTTGTAGGCTTGGGAGAAGGACCCGGCAATCCACTCCCAAAAAACAATCAGCCATTGAAAACCCTACGAATAGCAGAGAAGCACACAATAGTATTTTGCCTCTTGTACATAGGGTCACTATGAATTGGACATGGACTCTATAGCACCTAACAACAGTGCATGATGGGAAGCTCAGGTTACCTGGTAAGTTGGTGGTCCATGGCTATGTATTTAATCTGTATCAAAGCCCACTATCAAACAAGGAGCTATTTTCTCAAAAAGAAAGTAGCAGGTTTTGGATTTAGCTCAATGGCACAGTGCTTGTCTAGCATGCACAAGGCCCTCAGTTTGATCCCCAGACACACACACACACACACACACACAGACACACACACACACACACACACACACACACAGAGTCATTTACAAATAATGGTAGAGCAGCATTGCTCCAAAATCCTATTGACCTAAATTGAGGTATATCAATAACAACACAAAGACTCCAAACTCTGTAACTGTGTTCTTATCTTCCACTGATGATTCATTGGCTTTGCTGGATCATATAACTCAAGTAGTATGGCAGTTTTTGCAACAGTTTGGACAAACTGAAGAACATTTTCTTATTTTGAGACTCACTCTAAGCCAGCAGTTTTTGAGTCAATTGGCAAATAGGCTGGAATAACACACCCAAATGAGGAATATATTGTCTCTGAAATCCAAGGGCGCTCAGTATGTGTTGTGTCTCTGTAGGGAATTATGGGATAGTCCCAGGGGATAGAGAAGAGGCTTGGTTTGGATAGAGGCCTATCTAGCCCACCTGGAGGTTTGATCTATGGCCTGAGGCAAGATGGACCCCAGTGATTTGAATGTCACTCTTAATTGATTGTGCCCATTCCCTCATGACCCCATATGATTGGTTGACTTCCATAACTGTCATCTTGAGGCAGTTGAAGCAGTTGCCCTAACACTATATAAGGATGGTGCACAGGACACTCAGCTGCTTTTCCACCGCCAAGCCATTCCATCATCATCTGAGCTGTGCCATACCACCACACAGTCCTGCCACCCCATCATCCCAGAGATCGTGCTCACCAGATCAAGAGAGAAGACTGCCTGTCCTTGCAGAGGCTACTCCATCACCAGACCAAGATGGAGATCATTGGGAACCAACAACATCAGAACGGAAGCCGACCTACACAGAGGATATCTGGGATACTGGGACCTGGATGGCCACTGCCAAGGCTGGAGCCATGACACTCCCGCTATCCTGAAGGGTGGGCTTGAGGACTTTATTTCTCTATGGGAGCTATACAATAAAATCAGTACTAAAGGCATCCCAAAGCCATCTGTCCTTGATTCCATCCACAGCACCTTTCCAACTCCCCCACCCCCAAATAGGGTCCCGATCTCGGTTGGAGAAGAAAGAGCTAGCCTGTGAACAGGCCACAGGGATGGGCAAACCACGTGTCTCTTTTTTCTTCATTGTTGTTGTTGTTGTGGGCTGTTGAACTAGCTCCACCTCATAGCAACCCTCATAGGTTTTTCAATGGCTGATTTTTTTCAGTATTGTTTCTGGAGTGGGATGCCAGGTCATTATTCCATTTTTGCAGTGCTGGGAATCAAACCCAGGGCCTCACAGTACACAGAGCAGCACTTTACAACTGAACTAAATCCCAGTTCTTTTTTGTTTATAGGAGGTCCAGATGCAACCATTAATCCTTCATCTTAAAATAGATTTATGATATTCATCATGCAAAACCTAGAAATTTCACTGAAATAGATGGTCCATGAATTTTTGTTCAAATTATTTCTCACTCTCTGATACACAATTTTTTTTTTTTTGCCAATAAGCCTAGAGTGGTTGTTGGGTTTTACTAGGTCTAACCATCGTAAAGTCATCAGTTTTATGAACAAGTATAATATGTTGAGGAAGGCAAGATGATCAAGTACCCTGAGAACTAAAATTGTGACATGGAGCTGGAGGATTGACAGACCTATGAGGCAGGGTATTGAATGTGTGTCTGTGGCCTTGGAAGCTGAAAACAAACTTCTCCTAGTGCTCTTTAAAAACAAATATGGAGAAAAAAGTGTTTTCCAAATCAATAGAAGCACAGTAGTAGGACAGATGTATAGTTTAATGGTATAGTACCTGCCTAGCACACAGGGGATATATTTATTTCTTTCAACAATGAAATTATACATTGCACAGTAGGTGAAATTGGAATCACCCCTTGATAAAGCTTACAGCAATCCACTGTCATTCTCTCAGATCCATGTGCCTTCATCCCAGGTCAAATAACTGAGTTGAATGAGGATGGAATAAGAATAACCACTTCTGCATCTTTCAAGTCCTCGATGAAGGAACTAATTTCTGCAATCCCTCCAGGCATGTAGTATTACTTTTAGACTATTATTTACTCCAATAGAAGCTGTTCTAGTGGCTTCTACTTGGTCCTTCTAACTATAGTGCCTAGAAGTCACAGGTTAAAGAACAAATGTGGGGATTCTCCCAGCTGCTGAGTATATCTATTCCAATTATGTATTCCAAAAGTGGGAGAATAATCACAAGATGGGAATAGGAATCCACTGGTCCCACTGTGAGCTACAATTGCATTCCCCTTGTCCTTCATAAACTCCTACTCAGAGAGGGGACTGCAATGATGTGGTTGGTCAACTAGAATTAGTGTTTATTCAGACACAGTGTCCAATAGTCCCTGAATGTTGTGGTTATTTTCTTTTCCCCAGTGATTAGTGACTCTAGAAAAAGGTAATGGATACCATTGGGGATGACTGTGGCATCCAATCCCATCAGATCTCAGAAGCTAAGCAGTGTCGGCCCTATTTAGCACTTGGATGGGAGACAGGGAACACCAGGTGCTGTAGGCTTGGGAGAAGGATCTGGCAGCCCACTTCCAAATAACAACCTGCCATTGAAAACCCTATGAATAACAGAGAAGTATGACAATAGTGTTTTGTCTGTTGTCTGTAGAATTGATGTGAGTTAGACACTGACTCGATGGCACTTAACAACAACAACAAGCATATGTATGCTGAAATTCATTTATTTCTATCAATTTCCTGCATTTCACATTTATCTTTGTAATAAATGAGATTTGATATTATTTATTTATTTATTTATTTATTTACCTTTAAATTTTTAACAGTAATTTTTAATGTACAACTTAATGGGTCTCACTATGAATTTCCATACATGCCTTTCATTGTACATTGCTCACATTAACTTCCCCCTTACCCGCTCATGATCCTCCTCCGCCCTCACCTTCCCCTGTGACAGTCTCCGTCCACTTGCATGTTTTTATTGTCATATATCTATCTCATACTTATATTTCATTGTACATGATCAGATAAAGTTGCACAGGCTGCTCTGGCCTCAAACTTGAAATTCTCTTACCTCAGTCTCCTAAGTCACTGAGTTTTCAGGCACATATCATGGTGCCTGGTTAAGAATGCATATTTTTAACAAAATACATGTATGAAAAAGTAGAAGTTGTGCTCAATTTCTTAGATATCATAACTGTAAATGAATTGGTGTATATCCTCCTGCTGTTTTTTTATTTAAACATCCACCCCCTGCACACACACATAAACATTTTATCTTAGCTGGAGCATCAAAGTTATTTTAGAGAAGTAAACGTCTTTGTTTGGAAAAACGTCCTGGAAAACTGCTTAGGAGAAGGCTGAAACCCTTATGGTCAATTGTCACTAAGTAAACAAAAGCATTAAATCATGGGCTATGAAATGAACAGAAATTTGGAGACTGAGGAGAAATAAAAAGGAGATAGTGGTGGGAAAGAGATGAGATTAGGATCTGTGAACTCAGGACATTAAATATGGGTAACATAGCCAGTGAAAAGAATCTTCAAAGTGATGGTGGCAGGAGTAATTTCTAAAGAATTTTCATATTAAACCTTCGGGTTGTTGTTTGCTCTTGTTAGGTGCCATTGAGTTGGGTCCAACTCATAGCAATCCTACATAAAACAGAACAAAACACTCTCCAATACTGTGCCATGCCTGGCGCTGTCAGTGCTTCTCTGCTGTTCACAGGGTTTTCCATGGCTGCTTGTTTTGGGACTGTTTCAAGAATGGCTTGCCAGGTCCTTGTTCAATTTTTGCAGCACTGGGGATTGAACCCAGGGCCTCAGAGAGCACAGAGCAGCATTCTGTCAACTGAGCTAAACCCCAGCCCAAAACCTTAAGGTAGTGGAGCAATTACTAATGTGCAGTCATCTTCTGATGCCTGAATCAAGGGCAGGAATAGAACTATACCAGCTTCTTTCAAGAACTCAAGCTATGTAGAACTGTGGCAGCTTTTGCTGTTTATTTTCAGTTTTATCTCTCTGATTTTCTCCTTGTGTCTCCTCCATCTCCTCTTTCTATTCTTCTCTCAAGTTATACTTACATAAGGCTTCCCTAGCCTCTATGTGGTCCTCTTTCTGATGATGATGTTGATGCTTTGGTTCCCACTGCTAATTAACTTGCATTCTCATGACTCCTCCCCCAAATAATAAAACAGAAGTTTGTTCCAGTTTACTAGTTTGCAACTGGCTATGGTTATTGTCAACTTTTTTTTTTTTTTTCTGTACTGGGGGTTGAACCAAAGGCCTTGAGCTTGCATGCTCTGCAAGTGCTGGACCACTGAGCTGTACCCCCAGCCCATTTTTTTAACTTTTTGAGACAGGGTCTCACTAAGTTACACAGACTGCCTCTGGTCTCAAACTTGACATCCTCCTGCCTCTGCCTCACAAGCCACTGGGATTACAGGCATGTGCCACTGCGCCCAGTTTACGCTTATTGCCAACTTTTGATCATGATTTCTTTTCACCAAATCTACCTCCCAAAACCCAGTAATTGTCTGTAGCATATGATTAAAATATGTTTACCTTGATCTGACCTTCACAGGAATAGAGAGTGGAAATTGGTCTATGCCATTGTGGACAGGCTTCTCTCACTGTATTTAGAACTTTGTGTTGCCATTTTTATGTGTTTATCTGTCTCCTCCCACCAGACTGAGCTCTCTGATGGTATAGAAGTGCTTGTAGATACCTGAATGCCTAGTTTACTGCAGTTACTTGTACTTACTGATTTGCTGAATGAGCAAACAAATAAGTAAATGATGGACAAATCATGCTCTGCTTGAGTAGCTTTAGTTTTAGTTTTCTTGTGGTCCTGAGGATCAAACCCAGGACATCAACCATCCTAGGGAGGTGTTCTTCCCCGAGACACAATCCCAGTCTTATTATTAGTTTTATTTTGGAGAGTAAAGAAATAGCTGATCTAGTGAGGTTGTTACCATTGCATCACAGCTGCCACTTAAAACAACTAATTCAGTTTACCCAAAGTATCTCCCTCTGTTACACTACATAAATAAATCTATCATACTTCAATATCACATGCTATTCTCAGTATTTTCATAAAACTTTTACTGGCTCTTCCAGTCTTTTCTGATAGCCTATGGAATTTCTATTTTGTACCATTTTATACAAAATTACATTCCATCTTAAATTTTTCATCATTGTTCTATAACTTTGTGATCTTAGTGTCTTAGGGTGTTTTTCTGTGAAATTTAATAGTGCATTAGCTTAGCCTTATCTATATCATTGCAGAATGTCAGCATCAACTCCCTAGATCTTTGTTATTCCAGGGTTCAGAGGAACATCGTAATGTGCTCAGGGCCAGAACTGCTCCCATCCTCCTGCACCAAACATTTGAGAACTGTTCCTAAACACAGCCACTACAGGTATGATAAATTTCCTCAAAAGGTTTTGTACTTATTACTGTCTACAATCATAGGATTTTTGTAGACAAATTCTTTGAGCTCTGAGTAAGCCAGAAGTGCAGGAATATCTAGAAAAGAATAGGAAGGTAACAAAGATCTTCTTTCTCCAATCTATGTCAATTTTTTATTATCTTCACCATCTTACCCCCAATGCTATTGCTTTATCTCTAAGTCTCATGACTATTTCTTGGAAATTTATCTGGGATTTCTAGCTCTAATGTCACTTCCCACAAGGGCTCACAAATGGTTCCTTCCAGAAACCATTGCTGTGTCTTCTTGTCTCCTGGCCCTTCCTTATTAATTTGAACACAAAACAACCCTCTTTTCTTAGCCTGACCTTTCTTCTTAGATTGAACTACTAAAAGTTTTCATATAAATGAACTAAAAATATAATAAAGCTAAGGTATATTGAGAGAAGGGAGGAGTGGAAAGTCTCCCACAAAATTGCCACTTGATGTTAATCTTGGAAACCTCATTAGTACTTGTGCTCTTCCTTCCACTCTGGATGACAAGCCTCTCAGATGCAGCATCTTTGTATTCCTTGTTCATCAAAGTCTTAATACAATGCTCTGCAAGTGATACTTGTGAATACTGGTCTAAATTACTAGAAATGAGATTCTGAGGGCATTTTTAAACACTAAATGAAAATTTTTTGAAGAGAACAATCCAAACCAGAGATTTTATTAATCTATGAAATTTTTCTTGCATATTTTTTCTGAAAACAATCCTATGGCCACTATTATCATACATTACACTATAAAAATATAGCAAATATAGGACTTTGAGATTCCTCACAGTAAGGAGTCTAACTTTGCTTTAGCAACTCCTTAGAGTGACTGGTGTTTATTTACTATATCACAGTGATGGAAAGAACACATACTTTATCACATTTTGGAGGTATGAGAAAAGACATGGGATCATTGAAGATTTATGTCAAACTATTATGAACTCATAAAAAACCACGGATCCATGTTATTAAAGATTGCAAAGGTGGTGGATGAATTGCAATGACATTTGAATGTTCCAAAGAATGAGTGTGGTCTGATTCAGAGGCTGAGCAGCCAGAAATGGGAGCCAAGGAAGAGCAATGACACTAAAGAATTGAAACGTTAAATTTCTGTAATGAATTATGATTTATGAGGATGATGCCTTATGTAATATAAATAGACCTTACTGTTGTTGTTGGTGGGGGTTGTGTGAATGAATGTGTAACATGGATTCACTTCTCTCCCTCATATTTATTCTATAGTGCTTTGATCTGTAGATAGTATTAGGGGGTGCGGGATATGACTTATAAGGTATAGTATTTTCATAAGTTCTATCATTGCTTTTTATACAAAAGAAAAATATCATGACTAGCTTGTCAGTAATATTTTATCATGTAAGTCAGGAAGCATAAAAACTAATCTGAAATCTTTTGAAGACAGAACAACTCTTCAGAGACAATTTTAAGATGCCTGCTTTATTCTTCTGGAATGAAGAACAATCACCACTCAGTGTAATATTTAACCTATTCTTCATTGTTATTCTAGGCCATAAAAACAAATTTTAAAGTTTGAATGTCCATCTGTTTTAGTTGCCATAATTACTAAATATCTTCTAGATGATTACTTAACCCATGTTTTTATCTTTTTATGACAGGTGAGTCTACTTTTTTTGTGTGAAGTGAATATACTGCATTCTCTCTCCAACTGTCACTTAATGGAAAAGGGTGAGGAGGCAGAAAATGATTATAATAATAATTTTGGCCATTATGATAGCTGCTTCTGAATTTGATTTGCTAACATTCACCTAGTATATAAGGGTTGGGGTTTAGCTCAGTTGGTAGAGTGCTGCTCTGTGCCATCTGAGGCCCTGGGTTTGATCCTCAGCACTACAAAAATGGGAGAATGACCTGGAAGCCCATTCCCAAAACAATCCTAAAACAATCAGCCACTGAAAACCCTATGAATGGCAGAGAAGCACTGACATAGTGCTGGGCATGGCACAGTGTCAGGGAGTGTTTTGTTTTGCTGTATATAGAGTTGCTATGAGTCAGACTCAACTTGATGACACTAACAACTTAGTATATACATTCTAATTAGGTCCCTGAGGAACTATTTTAAAAATTGGCACTTGTGTTATTTTATGGACAAAAATTTGAGAATAACAGGGAGGAAATTCCTCATTTGATGTAACGAACTGAGAATGCTTTTTCCTTCCTCTGTTTCCTTCCTATTTAAGATAAACAGCCACACTGATAGGAATCTTTAAATATCAGAGTTCCTCAAACTTGTGCTAACTTGCGTTATGTGTGGTATAAAAGTTGAAGGATGATAATCAAAATAGAGAACTTGAATGGGTGTACTTCACCAGTACACAGTTTCCATTATCTGAACCAGAAATATGGAACCGAGCAAGAAAAGAACCTGGGAAGATGAGGGTAAGGAGAAGATGTCCAGCACAGGAAAGTTGGGAGAGTGGTATGGATAAAATCTATAGAAAGCATTTCCTGACAATAGGCATTGAATTCTTATTAGAGGGAAGTACTTTTCTATAGCTCATATGCTCCAAAGCATTTGCCATAGCACTTTTTAGGTTGTAGGAGCTGAATGCTTTGAATGAATCTTTACATCACACAAGGTCACATATATTTTTTACCAAAGCACAGCTTTTCTTAAATTTCTCATTTTTCATTGGTTCTGATAGATAACTAAGTAACATTTAACTTAGAGCTGTTTATAATGCAAAATCTCAATCACTATATTTCTATTTTACAGAGAATGTAAAATCACTGAGTAATGATATTTTGAGTACAGAAGCATTCTGATCTTACTGTACAGCTTTCTGAAAGGTTTTCATATACTCTATTTTTCAGAACTTTTTTAGTATTAGCAATTAAATTATCTTCACCTTATCACAAAGAAATATGATTCTTCCTTCTACTCATTTTGCTGTTGCTCATCTTGCTCTTGCTCTTCATGCTATTATTATTGTTAGGTGCTGATGGGTCCAACTCACAGTGACCCTCATAGGATTTTCAATGGCTGATGATTTCAGGATTTCTTCGGGAGTGGATTGCCACATCCTTCTCCTTTCATGCTATTAGGTTACCTTAAGTGAATCATGATTTTATTCTTCCTGCTTCTAATTGTGTCTTCCTTCTTTTTTAATGATACAGCAAAGTAGCAGATAGATACAGTGGATACAGCTGGTAGATACAGTGATTTTATTTCCTTGAGACCATGTTATAGGAAGCTAACAAGCACTTAAAGAACATATTTGCTCCCAGTACTCTGTGTGCAAGTAACAAGGTATCAGTTTCCCTATGTAATTTCAATAATTATTAAACGTATGACTTTTATCTTGTCTTAATATACTGTATAATGGAAAAATACATGGCAAACTAGGTATAACTTACATATGCAACAACTTACTCAAAGTTGTCTAAGAGAATCCTGCCCAATAGAAGTACAATGTATGCCACTAATGTAATTGCAAATGTCTACTGGCTTCATTATAAAAAGTAAAGAGAAAAAATTAAATTACTGTCAATAAAATATTTTATCTAGACATGTATCCAAACATTAGCTTTTACATGTAATCAATACTAAAAATTGTTAATGAGATTATTTACTTTCATACTTTCATACTAAGCTTTCAAAATCCACTTTTTAAAAACTTACATCATACTTTAATTAGGATATTAAATTTTCATTGGACATATCTGATCTGTATTTATATTTCATAAAATATGCAGTTGTAAAAGAATATTTGTATGAATTATCCAAATGTCATTTTTTACCAGAGATGAATATAATGTCCATTTTATATTTTAATTAAAATTAAGAATTGAGTCTCAGTTGCATTAAGCCACATTTCAAACAAGTTATCACATATGGCTTGTGGCTATTGGACAATGCTGGATTTGAGGACTGGTTATTGGCTGGTGGCTATCAGATAGTTCAAGTCTTGAGGACTGGCAATTGAAATCTTCCTAGCTTCTCACTACTCTTCAGGACTCAGACCATTCAGCACATTGTTTATTCAGGTTCCCTCTCTTTGAATTTGTAAACACCTTGGCATAAACATGTGACTGATTCAGCTTCTCTATGAATGAAATTGTTTTCAGCTTATCTCTGGATGGGGTTTGATTTTTTTGCTGTGTGTTTCAGCTATTTCTGGTATCAGCCGCCACTGTCTGGGTAGATTTTTTTAAATCATATCTTTAATAATTTACTTATAAAGATAATCACATATGAGCATTATGTAGCCTCCCTTAAAATGCTTTTCAGTCCATGTAGCTACTTGCAGCAATTACACAAGTATATAGTTCTTTCTGGTCATCCACAATTCTAGACACTAAATTATATGTGTAATGTACAAAAGATACCTCGTTATCCCAACATAGAAAAATATAAAGATATTCTGCAATCAATGATAGATACTTATGTATGAACACTTGAGATCTTTGTTTCCCAGATATTTATATGATTCTATAATATATTCATATTACAACACTTTTATTATCCACTCACTGAACATTGTTACCAAGAATTCCAACATTTTCACTGACAAACAAAAGTTTGTATTTTGAAAATCTTGGAGTAAAATCATCAGTTTGAAATATAATTTGAAATTTTGCTAGCGATATTTCTTCAGCTGTGGTCAAAACTCATTTATTTCAAAACACTCTGGGTAGGATTTTTCTTAAGGCATATTCTCGAGGGTCCTTAGATACCTTAGTTATGAAGTGGACCCAAGGAATTCATCTCATTGATAAATACCCAAGTAATTTTGATATATGTTGAATACTAAAACAGATCATTTTACTGCTCCCAATTAAATACCTATAGACACTAGTATAAAGGTTATTTAAAACCTTACAGAATTTTTTAATTTTAACTCTAAATCAAATTTCTATTTTTGTTTGCTTCAAAGTGTCTTGTTTAAATTCCATTTCATGATTTCCCACCTTATTTTGTGATCAGGTGGACTTTTCTCTTGAGAAAAGTCTTACTGGTATGTGAAAAATAGAACAAGCAAACATTAAAGAAATATAAATATTGTTCATTGGCATTTTAATTAGTTACACATATTATCTTTGGAAATACAACATTAAAAAAAATACCTGGCCAGTTACAGGTTTTATATGTAGAGAGATTTCAACCAAAGTCTGATACACTACTATTATCTATATATAGTACACGGAGACTTCTGCTTTTTATTTAAAATTTCCTACCTGCACATATTTTTTTTTTTTTAGAATGAGATGCTTTAGAAGGTAACTATTTTTTTAAGTTATTTTAGGAAAACATACTTTTTAGTTTATTTCATTTGTAAACAATGTTAAAATTAGTCATATTCCATTTAGAACTTTTGTTATTTTAATAATTTTAATATAATTCAATTTAGCACTATTTACATGGCTGTTCATAATGTATATATTTTTGTTTGAAATTCACTATGATTTTAATTGTTTTGTATTTGTCATTTCTACTTGTTTTCTGCATGTGTTAAATCTGGAAGTTTTGCCAAGTGGAAAGCCATACAAATAGGGTGAAGTATATTAATTACACCAAGAGAATTAATATGCATATCTGAACTATCTGCAATTATACATGGAGTTTCAGCACTGCCTTGAAAATTCTGCTATATATTTATAATAGATTCTTTTCCACTTTCTGTGAAAACTATTTCATGCTTTATTTTTCTTCTTATCCTCACTTATATACCCACACCCAGTCTATCCTCCATTCACATTATAATTCATGGAAGAAAATATAAAATGGTAGATTGGAACTAATTCCCTTGCATTCTTATTAAGAAAATTGCTGTGTGCCTACCTTGATTGCCACCCATCTTATTTCCTTACATTAAAATATAGGCAGTGTCTCTCCTTCAAAGGATCCCTCTATTCTACAAAGCTGGATCTCACACTGTCACATCTCATCAGGGATGTGGCCTTCAGGTGTAGTCTTCATTTTTCTTGCATCTTGCCCTTGGTTATTGCTTGTTACTTCTCCTGACTAAAACATTGCTCTTCCACACTTTTTGAAATGTCTGTCCCACATTATTAGGTAGGTCTTCATCACCACCCTATTTAATTTAAATATGAAAGTCTCCCTCTTTCTTTCCTCCAACCCCAACTATTTTTCCATCACAACATGCTATTTTCCTCTTGATCTTCATGCATCATAACTTGTTATCTGTCTTAGTTTTCAGTCTAAAGGGCCAGAGACCATATCAATCTTTACTTCCAGCTCCTGCCATAATGCCTTGCCCATGGTAATTTCTTAGTAATTATTTACTAAAAACATAATTTCTCCAGGGTTGGTGTATTTTGATATATCATAGCATAGTAATTTTCTTGTGTATGAATACTAAGTTACTCCTAGTTTTTCTCCTATTACACACAATACTTCAATGGATATTTTATATGTCTACCTCCATGGCTCTGGGGTTTAGCTCAGTTGGAAGAGTGCTTCTCTGTACTCTCTGAGGCCCTGGATTCGATCCCCTTCATAGCACAAAATAGGAGAAGGACCTGGCAACCCACTCCTGAAACAGACCCAAAACAATCAGCCATTGAAAATCCTATGAGTAGCAATGAAGCACTGACATAGTGCCAGGCATGTCACAGTGTTGTAGAGTGTTCCATTCTGTTGTGCACTGAATCACTATGAGTTGAACCCAACTCAAGGTCACCCAACAACAACAGCATCTCTATCAAAAGCACCTAACAATAATAACAAATAATGGTTTGTTCATGTGGGATTGCTGGTTCATGCCAGGAAGTACAGCCATTTATCTTGGCTGGCAAGATGCTAACTATAGTTAAATCCATGCATAACACAGCTAGGGGGATCCTGGGTCTGATAAGGAACAGAACCGCAAAAATTCGTTAGCATGCACCAACAGGAGCTGGAAGGGTATATCAGGGAGTGGATTTTGAGGGGATCTGATCAAAGTTGACATAATTTAAGAATGAATAAAGAAAAATTCATTAATTTGAGGCCAATTTTCTTGGGACACATGATTAAAGTCCCTGTAAGAGTCCAATAGGAATAGAGAAGACTTGTTAGAGAGATCTTTAGAAGTCTGGAGGAAGTTATGTTCATTACTCAGCAAAGACAAAATCTTAAGTTACCTTGGAGGATGATGGAAGAAGGAGCAAAGAGTCTGAGGATGGAGCACACTGGATATATAAGGCATGATCAAAAGATATGGTGAAAGTTAAATTTTTTTAAAAGTACAGTAAAAGACACATTGCCATTATTAATTCTCAAAATACTCCCCCAGGCATAAAATATACTTATCCAATCAATCCTGAAATTTCTGAAGCAGTTCTGGTTGTTCTCTTTCTTGAGTGTCTTTAGTTGTACTGCTGTGGCTGTCTCAGTATTCTTAATTCAAAATGTTTACCTTTCATGATCATTTTGATTTTGAGGAAGAACCAGAAGTCACATGGTATCAGCCAGTGAATAAGGTATACAAAGGCACACCAAATTTTTTATTAGTATTTTAATTGTGCATATTTATGGGATACAGAGTGATAATTTAGTTCATATATTGTTGTTGTTGTTGCTGTTGTTGTTAGGTACCATCGAGTTGGTTTCCGACTCATAGCGACCTTACATACAACAGGTGAAACAGTATTGTAACTGCTTCTGTGCTATTCATGGGGTTTTCAATGGCAGATTGTTTTCTGGGTGTGGGTTGCCACGTCCTTCTCCAAAGCCTATAGCACCTAGTGTTCCCAGGAGGTCTCCCATCCAATTACTAACCAGCCCTGACCCTGCTTGGCTTTTGAGATCTGACGAGATAGGATACCATGTATGGCTGCAGGCCAGTTCATATATACTTTGTGCAGTTATGAGGACTGTTACTATTTCTATCTACTTAAACGCTTTACAAAAATATTTTTTGATGAACATTTAAGAATCATTGTAGGTCTTTATGAGGTTTAGTTATGTTTTTGTATATAATATAGTGAGATTCTTTATGGAATTTTCACCAATTTACATCTGATATTTTGCAATTTTCTCCCTCTTTACCCTTCTACGTTGGCTTCCCTACCCTCCCAAATTTACTAGTTCCTTCTGTCTCCCACTAGTCTCCTCCCCCTTCTGTTGGGTCCCTTTATATTTACAATCTTAGATATATATATTTCCTTTAAGGTAGATCTACCTCTCTCATATTAGTGAAAACATATTTCTCTTTTTGAGTCTGGGTTATTCCACTTATAAAGAAGATCTTCAGTTCCATACACTTTACTGAGAATGATAAAATTTCATTCCTCTTTACTGATGAAAAATATTCCATTGTGTTGTATATATACTACATTTTAAAAATCCAATCATCTGTTGATGAACATATGGACTGATTCCATTTCCTTGCAACTGTGAACGGTGCTGCAATAAATATGGAAGTGTAAGTGTCCCTGTGGTATGATGTGGTATGATCTTCCTTTGGGTATATGGCCAAGAATGGTATAGCTGGTATATACAGCCTTTCTATTTTTAACTTTCTGAGGGATTTCCATAATGATTTTCATAATGGTTGTACTAATTTAAAGTCCCTCAAACAGTGTAAAAGTGTTCCTTTCCCCCCACATCTTCACCAGCACTAGTTGTTGTTTGTTTTGTTGATGCTAGCAATTCTGCCTGGGAAGAGATGGAATCACAATGTAGACGTTTTTATTTTTATTTATTTTTTATTTTTTATTTTTTTTGTGGTACTGGGTGCTGAACCCAGGGCCTTGTGCTTGCATTCTTTGCAAGTACTGGACCACTGAGCTGCACCCCCAGCCCATCTTTTTTTTTTTTTTTAACTTTTTACTTTTTGAGGCAGGGTCTAAGTTACACAGACTGCCTCTGGTCTCGAACTTGTGATCCTCCTGCCTCCGCCTCCCGAGCTGCTAGGATTACAGGCATGTGCCACTGTGCCCGGCTCGCAGTGTAGTTTTGATTTGCATTTCTCTGCTGGCTAAAGATTTTGAATATTTCTCATATGTTTATTGGCCATTTGTATTGCTTCTTTTGAAAACTGTCTTTTCAGTTCCATTGCCTACTTATTTATTGGGTTATTTCTTACTTTGGTGTTTGTTTATCTATTTATTTTTTTAGTTCTTTATATATCCTAGTTCTTCTCTATCAGATGAATAGGCTGCAAAGACTTTTTCCCACTCTATGTGCTCTCCCTTTACTCTGTTGATTGTCTCCTTTTCTGTGCAAAATATTTTTAATTTCATGTAATTGCACTTGTCAATTTTTGGTACTATTCCCTGGGTTATTGGAGTCCTTTCAAGAAAGTACTCGCCTATTCCTAAGTGTTGAAGCGTGTTCCCTATGTTTTCTTTTAGCCATTTTAAAGTTTCCAGTTTTACATTAAGATCTTTGATGAATTTTGTGTTGATTCTTGTACAGAGTGAGAGATATGGATCTACTTTCATTATACATATGTGTTCCTTTATGGTCAATATTGTTTATTTTATGAAGTTAGGTGCATAAATGTTTAGTGCATAAATATTTACTATTGTTATGTCTTCTTGGTTGGATGTTCCCTTCATTGATAGCTAGTGGCCTTTTTGACCCTCCTGATTACTTTGAGATTGAAGTCAAGTTTGTCTGTCAGGTATCAGTACAGCTACCTCTGCTTTTTTCTTCTTTCTTTCTTTCTTTCTTTCTTTCTTTCTTTCTTTCTTTTTTTTTGCATCCCCATTTTTGGTATAGGTATATAACTTTCCGGTGTTTTATTTTCAATCTGTGTGCTTTCTTTAAAATAAGATTAGTCTCTTAACTGCCACATATAGAAGAATCTTCTTTCTCGAGTCAATTGGCTAATTGGTGTCCTTGAAATGGAGAGTTAAGATCATTTATATTTAGAGTTATTATTGAGAGGAGTGTGGTGCTTTACCTAATTTTGTTGGCTGTTTTTCTAGTAGGTTTGAGTATCCCTTGTTCTTTATTTTGCCCTTTGTTCATATTAGGGTTTTGCAGGTTTATTGAGCTATTAGCTTTCTTCGTTATTAGCTTTGATTTGTTCAAATATTCCTCTCTGGATTCAATTCATTTCTGTGGACTTGAATTTGCTTTGCCTTTCTTTTTCTGTATATGGAATTTGTTTGAGCATCTTCTGCAATTCTGATTCAGTGGTCATGAATTGCTTAAGTTTGTGTTTATCTCTCTATCTATTTTAAAGGATGATTTGGTGGATATAATATACTTGGTTGGCAGTTGGTTTGCTTTCAGGACTTGAAATATCATTCCATGCTTTCTTTGCATTAAGTGTTGAGAGGTTTTGTGTTATTCTGATGGGTTTGCTTTTGTAAGTGACCTGACATTTTCCTCTTGCACCCTTTAGAATTGTTTACTTGCTTTATTAGTGTTAGTATTCCTACTATAATGTGACATAGAGATCAGTTCTGTCCAAACTATTTGGGCTCTGTTGTTTAGGTATGAATTTCTTCTCCTAAGTTTGGGAAGTTTTCAGCTAATAATTCATTGAATAGATTTTTCTATGCCCCTAGTTTTAGTTTCAGTTCCTTCTTGTACATCCTGTATTCTTAGGTTATGGCACTTCATCTTGCCTCATACTTCTTAAAAGTCGGGGTCATATTCCTTTATATTTTCTCCTTCTTGGTGTCTGAGCAAATTATCTCTCCTACTTTGTCGTTTGTCCATAATATTATATCTTTTGTTTGCTCTAGTTTATTTATGTTACTTTATACTGTGATTTTTATTTGATTGTGTTTTTGAGTTCCAGCATTTCTGTTTGATTTTTTCAAGTTCTTGATTTCTTTCCTGAATTTTTCTTTTTATATATATATTTTTTTGTCAAGCATCTCATTTGCATTCATCTGCTTGGTTGTGTTTTCTCTGTGATCACTTATTATTTTTATAAGTAGACTTTTAAATTCTTTGTTTGACATTTCAAGCGTTTTAGTATCTTTGATACAATTATTATATGGTCATGGTCATTTGGGGGATTCTTGTCTTCTTGCTTTATCATAATTCTTGTGTTTGTAATTTGGGTTTTGGGCATTTCTTAGTGTAATCATCATTTTCTTATTTATTGGGAGGTTTTCTTGGTGAGTAGCATTCTTTTGAGATCTTGGTCCCCTATATCACTTAGAATGGACAAAACAATCTGATGCTATAGTAATAACTTTGAGCAAAATCATATTTAAAATTATAGTTAATCTTGCTGAATCTAGCTACTACTTAAGAAACTATAGGAAAAATTGGTGAGGATAGTAATGAGTAGATTTTGGGATTAGCTATTGGTTGTAGTGGGCTGGGATTTTGCTCAGTTGGTAGAGCGCTGCTCTGCAGTCTCTGAGGTCCCGAGTTCAATTCCCAGCACCACAAAAATGGAAGAAGGATGTGGCAACCCATTGCCAAGGCAATCCCGAAACAATCTGCCATTGAAAACACTATGAGGGAAACTTTAAAACTTTTAGAAGATAAGATAGGCAATACACTCCATCATATAGGCATAGGAAAGTATTTCCTTAATAGTACTCCAATTGCTCAAGAAGTTGCAACAAGAATAGACAAATGGGATTACATGAAATTAAAAAGCTTCTGCACAGCAAAAGAAACAATTAACAGAGTCAAGGAAACCCCCACAGAATGGGAAAAAAATCTTTGTATTTTATACATCAGATAAAGGTCTAATTACTAGAATTTATAAAGAACTCAAGAAAAAAACTCCCCAAAAAACAAATAACCCAATACACAAATGGGCAAAGGAACTGAGTAGACAGTTCTCAAATGAAGAGGTCTGTAAAGCCATGAAACACATGAAAAAATGATCAGTATCCCTAGCCATTAGGGAAATGCAAATTAAAACAACTCTGAGAATCCACCTTACACCAGTAAGAATGGCCAAGATCAATAAAACAACAACAAATGCTGGCGAGGTTGTGGGGGGGGGGGAAGGAACACTCTTACATTGTTGGTGGAGCTGTAAATTGGTCCAACCACTGTGGAAATCAATATGGAGGTATCTTAAAAAACTGAAAATAGATCTACCATATGACCCAGCTGTAACACTACTGGAAATTTACCCAAAGAGAGATGGTCATACCACCAAGACACCTGTGTCTCCATGTTCAATGCTGCACTTTTCACAATAGCAAAGATATGGAATCAACCAAAGTGCTCTTCAACAGAAGAATGGATAAAAAATCTATGGTACATATACACAATGGAATACTACTCAGCAATTAAGAAAAATGAAATAAGGTCATTCACAGCAAAATGGATGGAATTAGAGAAAATTATTCTAAGTGAATGAACACAAGCTCAGAAAGAGAAACACCACATGTTCTCACTCATATGTGGGGGCTGAATCAAAATTATAAGAAGGAAAAATCCTATTCAAAGTTCGGATCAAAATAAAATGAAAAAAAAAGAGCTAAGAATGGTGTCAATATAAATGGTCTAGAAATGCATGCAATTGTTCTGACAGGATAAAAACAAAGTTAACTACAGGAAAAGTTTCTATCCTAAACAGAACTGGAACCCAAGGATATATACAAAAATATTACCAAGTAAATGATAGAGAAGACTTAGATGGGGAGGTTGAGGGGGGAAACATACAAGAGGGTAAGGCAGAACCTATATGAATAATGTACATCAAAATGCATATATGGAAATGTCGCAATGAAAAGCATGTCAGAATGAATCACATTAAAGTGTACATTAAAAATTTCCAATAAAAAAAAAAGAAAACCCTATGAGGGTAGCTATGAGTCAGACACTACTCGACGGCACCTAGCAACAACAATTGGTTATAGTAAAGGTATCAATAACAAAGGGATAGAAGCCAGAGGGAGAGGTGGAGACGGAGCACGAGAGTATATATATACCCAAATTGTAAGAGGTAAAATCAATATAATCATAAAGATTCTCTTTTCTCTCTTTTCTTTCCCTCCCCCACTTTTTAAACAAATATATTTGAAAAGTATTGAAAATATTGCAATCAAGTAAGGATAACCTAAAAGGAGAAAATGGCTGAAAATCTGATAAAGGAAAAGAGGAGAGGAAGAAAAAGCTTAAAGAAGGAGAAAAAGAAAATGTAAAAAAAAAAATTAAAAAGGAACAAGACTCAGCACTATCCACAGCAGTCTCTTCTAGGAAACTGGGTGTGCCTTTTAAGGAAGTTCTGCCTATTATCTGGCTGTCTTCCAATGGAATTTGTAGCAGTAGAAACCACAGCTGCTGAGATCAGTCTTACAAACTGCAGCCTGGGCCTTCAAGTCACCCAGCTCCTATACACCTTTGCCTGCTTCCCTGAGGCTGCCCTCACAGCCATGGATACCAGGACAATCCAGTTCACTAAGAAAAAGTGTGTCTCATCAATTTCCCTGCCGCTCCTTCCCTGGTTGGGCAGAAATCAAGCCTCACCAGTGTCCAAGCAGCTGGCTCTCCTAGGGCTGAGGTGCTGCACCATCTCTGCCGCTCTAGTGGAGGCCACAAAGGCTGCATCTGCTCTCTGCAGGAAGGCCTCATCACTGCCTTCCCCCTCTTGGGTTTGAATGCAGCCCAGGCACTCTCATGAAGCACTGGTGCAGCTCTTCAGCTCACAGTAGGCACTTACCACAGGGGTGCTCAGAAACAGCTACTGTCTGAGCTCCACTCTGAGAACTGGCACTTACTCCACTCTGGTCCAGCTCACTGAGCACAGGCACAGCATCCCAACTCCTCTGTTCACAAACATGTCAGTGTATGCAGTCTGCCAAGTCGTCTCTGTGCTCCTTTGGCTCAGAAGTCTGATCAGGGGTTGGACCCTCCCCCACCCACCCAGCAGCCATTCCTCTGAGTGGGGGATTTCTTCCTCTGATTTGGCAACACAAGGCCACAGTTGATTCAATTTGTCTCTTTATGCTGGGTGTTTTCTCTGCTTTCTGCTGGATGTGGGCGAACAACCAGTCCCCCCCCCCAATGGATTCTGTAGCTCTCTTGCAATCCTCTGCTCAGAACAGAGTCTACAAGTTCTTAATTATGGATCTTTTGTTTTTGCTGGCCACATGGAGGCTGAGTCATCTTACCTGGAATCTCTGTAATGTTTTTATTTGACAAAAATAGCCATACGAGAAACAAGGTGTAACACAGAGCATTGTCATGATGGAGGATGGAACAATGACACTCATGATAGATGACTTCCAGAGTTGCTTCAGAAAGTGGTAAAAGCCATGGCATAAGTGTGTTTGAAGCCAGGGGGAGTATTTTGGGGGGGGATTAATGGCAATGAGGTTTTTACTTTAATAATTTTAATTTAATAATTTTTAAAAATTGAAATATGCACTATTTTTTATCACATCTCATATTAGGTAAGGAAAAGCACTCATCAGAGGATTATGTGCCACAGAAATAAGAGAACCCTGTAACAACCAAGGTCATCACAAGTACACCAGTGATTGGGACACGGGTCATTTAGAAGTTTAGTGAAGGAGCTCCTCCTCAGTCCAGACTCACTGTAGGAGATATTGTCAAAGAGCTGAGCTCATTAACATCCACTGGATGACTGAGCCCTACATAAAGAAAGAATAGGTGGTTCTCTCTTAAACAGCAAAAGTGCCATGGCAGCCCTCTTAGAAAATGGGCCTTCATGGAGTCCTGGATAATAATCAGTCCTCAATGTAGTCATGAATCCACACATTAGTCACTTTTCTAGTTGCTGAGTATATGAATTGGAATTCATATACTTGGCAGTTGGAGTGATACCCACATTTGGAAGTTGGTAGAGGGCTGCTCTGTGCTCTATGAGGCCCTAGGTTTGATCACCAGCACCACAAAGATGGGAAAAGGACCTAGAAACCCACTCCTGAAACAATTAATCATTGAAAATTCTATGAGGGTCACTATGAGTCGGACTTGACTCAATGGCACCTAATAACAACAATCATAATAGGGATTAGAGGGAGATTGGTGCCACCATTGAAGACCTATAAGATGTAATTGTGATGATTCTTAACATATTCCTGTTTTTTTTTGTTTGTTTGTTTTTTTCTTATTGTCCCTGTAGCAACCCCATCCTGGAGAATGTCTGTAGGCTACTGCATACTAAGCCAAACAGTAGTCTAGGTCTCAGCTTCTGTGGCTGAAGTGGTATCATTGCTAGAGTATGTTATTGAGGTCTTAGGTATGTGTCCAGTGATTTGGGAAGTACATTTTTCTCCATTCCATTTAGAAATGTTGATCAGAAACAGTTTACATTTATGTGGACAAGTAATATTTATTTATAATTTTTGCCTCTGATATGTTAACTCTCCTGCCTCTGTCATAATTTAGTCTATAGAGAACTGAACAGCATGAATATACCAAGAAGGTCATACAGATCCATTACCACAATGACATTATATGATTAGATAAGATGAGCCAGAGGTGACTGGTATGCTAGAGTCCTCAGTATGACATTTACTTTGTGAGGGTGGGAGATAAACCCTAGGTAGTTTCAGAGATGTACCCCATCCTGTGAAATTTATAGATAGCATGAGTAGAAGAGGTGTGCTGAGGTATTTCCTCCAAAGTGAAAGAAAATTGATGCATCTCTTATCCTTTACAACCAGCAAGGAAACACCACACACAGTAGATCTTTCTTTTTTCTTTTTTCTTTTTTTTTTTTTTTTTTATTCTAGATGCAGCACATAGCATAGCTAGGGCTACTGTCTTGGTTCAGTTGTAAATGACATGAAAAGTTGGTGGTTGGAAATCAACCATGAAGCAAGAGCAAGAGAAGACTCTGCAGAAGTTTCAGGCTTTAGTGCATCAACCTTGAAACCTGGGCTGTATTATCTAGCAGATTCTATAATTCTTGGGGAATCAACAGAGGAGAAAAAAGGATGTGTAGATTATGGCAATCTCCATTAAGATAATTCAGGTTATCCTCCTGAAATACTTGAACAAAGCCATTCTGTTGGTAGAAGATATCATACTTTTTGATAAACAGTTCATAATATGTCTGGGCCTTACAGAGATAGAATGCTTGACCTTGGAGCAAGCACAAAGGGATCATGCATTTGGAAATGGATATTATAAGCTAAGATCTGTCAGACTTGCCAAATCAAAATCAAATTGTCTGAGTAACAATCTATTGTAATGGAAATGGTAGAACTGGACTAAGCCTGGGCAGGACCAGATGTATAAGCAGGTCCGTGATTAGGCAGCGATGCCCCATGCCACCCAACATGATCACACAATTGCTCTTTCTCAAATTTGTGCCAATGTAGAGTCTTCTACAAACAGCTAAAAGTGTAGGAAAAAATCTGAACTAGATGCATTGTATGGGGCTTCAGAGATAGTAAGTAAATGAAAAGATTTAGTTAAGCTTCTGCCTTTTATATGGACATCACTATTGTTTCTGTTTTAAGGATGAAAAAACTGAGGTCAACTGAATTAAGTGAAATTCATTACACATAGGTAATGAATAGGGGACTGAAAAACATGTGCTGCCTCAGACTATAAGGTACTTTTTATGACACCATCCTGTTTTTTCATATTTACCACAGATATTTTCTTCAGTTTGGAAAGAGAATCAAGTTCATTATTAGAAATTAAATTATAACACAGTTAATGTTCCACATTTAAAACACTTAAGATGCCATGCCCCATTTGCTAACCTAGAAACTGGTATCTATGTACGTTGAGTCACTTTTTTCAATTACTTGCAAAAATGGATAGAGATTAGGAGGGGCTGTGAATTTATGCATACTAATGAAACCTTAAAATAAAATGTTTCCATGTGCAACTTCCAGTCTTGTTGGATAACTTTACTTGATTGAAAATTACTTGAGAAAGATGAAATCATAAATTACTTTAAATTTACTGAAAGCCTGTGAACCACCTATATTAAGTGTGAAGCTGATGAAGTATCAGCTTGAATGAAAAGAAGTCGTGAAAACAACCTGGCTAACATTCAGGTACATCTCCAAAAAGAAGTCTGATGTTTAATATTAGCTCCATTGAGCCCAATACTGGACAACATTGAAAATATATTTCTATCATCACTGCAATTTTTAAGCTTCCATTTGGTATTCACAATTTCTACTCATTCCACTCATATATCCTATGGTTTATGTTCACTCTGAAACTTTCTGGCTTTTTCTCCTACTGTTTATTCATTTATTCTTTCATTCATTCACTTATTCCTACATTCAACAAAACTTTAAGTTACTACGCATTAGTCATTGTGTACTTAAAGAAAAGTTCCTACTTACGTTACTGTTGATATGTAAATAATATTTATATATCATTAAATTATGATAAGGTAACACTTTACAAAGGAAGAAAATGAGGTAAAGAGAAGTTTAATATCCTCTGTGGTCTCCTTTGTCTGCAGCTTGTACCACTGTGGTATCTGATCCTTTCAGATCTCTAAACCTAAACAGGGTTTGGCCTGGTTAGTACTTGGATGGGAGATCTCCTGGGAACACCAGATGCTGTAGGCTTTGAAGAAGGACCAGAAGCCTACTCCCCCCAAAAATCAACCATTGAAAACCATATGAATAGGAGAGAAGCACTCACAATAGTGTTTTGTCTGCTGTACATAGGGTTGCTAGGAGTCGGACACCAATTTAATAGCACCTAGCAACAACAACAACACAAATGTTCTAGTACAGCTAGTGTATAAAGGAGTTGGGATAAGATTAGAAGTATGGATCTAGGGCCCGTCCTTTTAACCACTATATTTTTTCACACAAAATGCATAGTATTGTATCCTTGTTCATTTCTGTATCTTTCAAACATATATATAATTCCACCAGGAAAGCTAAATGTAATGACAAAAAAGAAAGCAATGTTTCTGGACCTGTTACACATTTTTGTGTGTCTGTGACAACTATTTGGGGACACAGTACACTATTTTGAAATATTATTGTTTGATCACTAATCATTTGGAAAGTATCTGAAAGGTATTGTGGCTGAGCCAATTGCTATAGGATTTGACATTCTGGATATGATGAAAATTGTTGAAGACATCTCTGTGTAATTCAGTCATGGCAATACAAAGTGAAAATATGAACAGTAATATGATTTAAGGTTATTTTTAAAAAGATGCAAAAAATGCAATTGAGATTATTTTGGTAAGAATTCCTTGTTATGCATAAAATTTGGGGCATTATAAAGTTATTTCAGATTCTTCAGGACATAGATATGTCTAAACTGTATGTTCAGCAATAAAACAGACAAAATGCCTATTACCCAAGAAACACGATGGCTGAAGTGACTTGGCAGATCCTGCTGATAACACATTAGTATGATTTTTGGAAGGGCATTCTCTATTTCCTTAAGGTCACTGTAGTTTTTTCATGACAATAATTTTTTAAAATGTATACTTGGTTTTAATGGTTCCTATATACTGGAATGGAAGACAGACCTGGCAACCCACTCCCAAAAATCAACCTGCCATTGAAAACCCTATGAACACAGAGAAGCACGGGCAATAGTGTTTCGCCTGTCATACGTAGGGTCACTATGAGTCAGATACCTACTTGACGGCACCTAACAACAACAATAACATGTACTGGAAATAATTGTCTGTAGTGATATCACTGTGGTTTCCAATCCCATCAGATCTCCGAAGCTAAGCAGGGTTGGGCCTCATTAGTACTTGGATAGGAGACTGGGAACACCAGGTGCTGTAGACTTGGGAGAAGGACTTGGCAACCCCCTCCCAAAAATCAATCTGCCATTGAAAACTCCATGAATAGCAGAGAAGCACTGACAATAGTGTTTCCCTGTTGTATGTAGGGTTGCTATGAGTCAGACACTGACTGGACAGTAGCTAGCAACAACAATATACTGGAAATAAAATCTATGAATGATTATGCTTAACGAGATGTTAGAATGCATGAGATTATAAACAACTGGAAATTTTTCTTTCAAAGGAGAAGTAACCTCAACATGCAAGACAGTTTTCAAATTATTATACTGGGTGTGCTTAGACTCTAAAATACTTTTTGAGCCCAATTTAATAAACTCAGTTTACTAAAATAAAAAATAAGCAAAACTTTTTGTCATAATTTGTACATCCTAGGTTGGAAATCCTATGAATATTTCCAACTGGTCCTAGGATATTTTTTCCCAGTTATGTGTGTTCAGACCCATCTGCCTACATGGCATGGTGACCGCTCACACTCATGATGGAGCCCTGGCTTACTTAGCTAACCAGAGGTATCAAGTCAGTGTTCAAACAGAAAACTTTTCTACTGAGCTCTGATCTATTGTTACTCACTCCATTTATTCTACACTCAGTGGCAACACTTTTATGCTCAGTCATAGTTTACTGATATACATTTTTAAAACAATAAACTTTAGTATTGCTTTATATTTACAAAAATTTGCAAAGATTGTACAGTTTTCACATTCCTCACACCCTGTTTACTCTATTATTAGCATCTTACATTAGTATGGCATTTGACACAGTTAATAAACCCATAGTGTTATATTGTTGTTGTTGTTGTTAGGTGCCGTCGAGTCGGTATCCCACTCATAGCGACCCTCCCAGGGTTTTCAATGGCTGACTGTTTTGGGATTGCCTTGGGAGTGGATTGCCAGGTCCTTCTCCCATTTTTGCGGTGCTGGGACTTGAACTCGGGACCTCAGAGACTGCAGTGCAGTGCTCTACCAACTGAGCTAAATCCCAGCCAGTGTTATATTAGTGCTAACTAAAATCTATACCTTATTTAGAGTTCCTTAACTTTTTCTTATATCGTTTTCTTTTGTAGCCTTCTTACATTTAACTATCCTATCTCCTTAGACTCCTATTGACTATGCCTGTCACTCAAATTATCCTCACCCTTTGGGGATCTTGACAGTTTAGAGAGTGCTGGTTAAGTATTTTGGAGACAATGCCTGCACAGAATTTGATGGTTTTACCATGACTAAACTGGGGTTATGAGATTTTAGCAGGGAGATGACAAAGGAAAAGCCATTTTAATCTTATGAAATCAAGATTAGATATTACCAATGTGATGTACCACTGTTGATGCTGATCTTGATTAACCGAGTGAGGGAGTGTTGATCAGGTTTATCTATTATAATTTTTTAATCCCACATTGTTCTGTGTTTTTCAGGAAAAAAGTCATTATTAGCTGCTCACATTTAAGGAGTGGCATGTTATGTTCCATTTCCTTGAGGGTAAGGTAACTACATAAATTATTTGGAATTCTGCATGAGAAAGTTGTCTACCATTTCTCATTTATTTATTCTTTCATTTGTTTATATCAAAATGGAATAATAGATTCATGTTTTATACTTTGGACTATGATCCAATGGTAACATTCTCTTTTTACTCAAGCAGTGCCAATTTTGACTACTGGAAAAATCTTTTAGTTGGTTTCTATATCCCTTTGACATATCTCCAACATTATGGTTTGTTGGTTATGAACTTCCTTCTTTTCTTTCTTTCTTTTTCTTTCTTTCTTTCTTTCTTTCTTTCTTTCTTTCTTTCTTTCTTTCTCTCTCTCTCTCTCTCTCTCTCTCTTTCTTTCTTTCTTTCTGTCTTTCTCTTTCTTTCTTTTTCCTTTTGCAGTACTGGGGGTTGAACCCAGAGCATCACGCTTTCATGGTTTTGCAAGTGCTGTATCAATGAGCTGCAAAACCAGCCCATTTCTTTACTTTTTGAGACAGTGTCTCCCTAAATTACACAGACTGCCTCTGGTCTCGAACTTGCGATCCTCCTGCCTCCACCTCCAGACTCACTAGGATTACAGGTATGCACCGCCACGCCCAGGTCTTCCTTATTTTCTTGCAGTATTTTCTGTCTGGTCCTAGGAACAGCCATTTTTCCATGGAATTCTGATTTCTTTCATTGTTAGAAACCACATTTGACTATTAGTTATATTCATTGTTATGGGGATGTCACTGCTTTCAGGCCACTCCACCTGAGGACAAGGAAAAACTATATAAAATAACATATAAACCTACAAAAACTATTAAAAACATACACATATTTTCCCTCTTCTTTCCTATCAATATCTATATTAAGTTCAAAGTAAGGTCTCCAAGTCTAAGCCATCTCTGTGTGAATTACTAAAGCTTTCTCCTACTTTTCTATAACCTCACACACTATCTGTCACCCATTTGCTTTTATTTTTTGAGATGTAGTTTTGCTATGTAGCACAGGGTGGCCTTGAATTCATGATCCTCCTTCCCCCACCTCCCTTGTGCTGGGATTATAGGCCTATGCTACCACACTCATTTGCTTAATCATTCAACTTCAGTATACATCTATAGTAGTTTAGAATTATTAATCCTTATTTTAATAGGAAGTAAATGTTATGATCTAGGGTAGAGTCTTTATGCACAACTGCTTTTGCCTTTAGAGATTCTATTAATTTTCAGTTACTCAGGTCAGCATTTTCCTCTCACCTCCTTCAGGTGAGATTATTTTACATTTTTAATATGGTTAATTATTTTTGGCACATTTACATTCCATCTTGTGATCTCCTGACTTCTTATTTTGTTAAAATTTGCATACATTAAGGTTCACTCATAAAGCCATAAAGTTCTAAGGATTTTAACATGCTCAGTTATGGAATGCAGTTCCCTGCATTCCAGTATCATATAGGATATTCCCTTGTTCTAAAAATTCCCTGTCCCTTATCTATTCAATACCTCCCATTTAAGGCTAAATTTCAAATTATACTTTTCTTCTAACTGATCATTTATTTCTCTTAATATATTTTACATCTCAAGTTCTGTTAGAAGCTGTTGTTGTGTTGTTGTTGTTGTTGTTGTTGTTGTTAGATGCCATCGAGTCGAGTGCGACTCATAGTGACCCTACGTACAGCAGATTGAAACATTTCCCGATTCTGTGCCAGGCATATGATCTTATTTATGTTTAAGCCCATTGTTGCAGACACTGTGTCAATCCATCTGGTGGAGGGTTTTCCTCTTTTGTGTTGACCTGCCAGTCTCCCAAACATGATGTCTTTCTCCAGGGCTTGTTCTCTCCTGACTACATGTCTGAAATATGTAAGATACAGTCTGGCCACTCTTGCTTCCAAGGAGCACTCTGGTTGCACTTCTTCTAGGACAGATTTGTTGGTTCTTTTGGCAGTCCATGGTATATTCAATAGACATCTCCAGCACCATAATTCAAAAGCACCAGTTCTCCTCCTGTCTCCCTTGTTCAGTGTCCAGCTTTCACAACCATATGATGCCACTGAAAATACCATGGCATGAGTCAGACGCACCTTCGTCTTCAATGTGACATCTTTGCTTTTCAATACTCTAAAGAGATCTTTTGCCACAGCTTTTCCTAGAGCAGTGCATCTTTTGATTTCTTGACTGCTGCTTCCATGGGTGTTGATTATAGAGCAAAGCAAAGCAAAATCTTGGACAACCTCAATCTTTCCTCCATTATTGTGAATTGCATACTGACCGAGTCCTAAGGATTTTTGTTTTGCTGATGTTTAGTCACAACCCATACTGAAGGCTATGATCTTTGATCTTCATGAGTAAATGTTTTAAATCCTCTTCACTTTCAGCAAGCACAGTTGTGTCATCTGCATAACACAGGTTGCTAACAAGTCTTCCTCCCATCCTGATGCCGTGTTCTTCCTCATAGAGTTCATCTTCTTGGATTATTTGCTCAGCATAGAAATTGAAGAGATATGGTGAAAGTGTACAGCCCTGACACAAACCTTTCTCAACTTTAAACCAGGCAGTGTTTCCTTGTTCTATTCGAACAACTGCCTCCTGGTTCGCATACAGATATCTCATATGTACAACTAGGTGCTCTGGTATTCCCATTTTCTGAAGTGTTATCCATAATTTGTTATGATCCACACAGTGAAATGCCTTTGTACAGTCAATAAAACATAGGTAGACATATTTCTGATACTCTCTGCTTTTGGCTAATATCCACCTGACATCAGCAATAATGTCCCCGGTTCTCCACCCTCTTCTGAATCCCGCTTGATTTTCCGGTAATTCCCTGTCTATGTACTGCTGCAGTTGCTTTTGAATGATCTTTAGTAAAATTTTGCTTGTGTGTGATATTAATGATATTGTCTAATCATTTCCACATTCAGTTGGATGTCCTTTTTTGGAAATAGGCACAAATATGTATCTCTTCCAATCAATTGGCCTGGTAGCTGTTTTCCAAATCTGTTGGCATAAACATGTTAGCACCTCCAGTGCTGCATTTGTTTGTTGAAACATCTCTATTGGTACTCCATCAATTCCTGGAGGCTTGTGTTTCGCCAGTTCTTTCAAGGTGGCTTCCACTTTGTCCTTCAATACCATTGGTTCCTCTTCATATGCAACCTCTTGAAATGGTTGGTCATCTACTAATTCTTTTTTATATAATGACTCTGTGTATTCCTTCCATCTTCTTTTGATGTTTCCTGGGTCGTTTAATATTTTCCCTGTAGAATCTTTCATTATTGCCCCTCGAGGCTTGAATTTTTTTCTTCACTTTCTTAAGCTTGAGAAACACAGAGTGTGTTCTTCTCATTTGGTTTTCTGCCTCCAGCTCTTTCCACATGTCATTATAATATTTGTTTTTGTCTTCTGAGCTGCCTTTTGAAATCTTCTGTATAGTTCCTTAACTTCATCATGTGTTCCTTTTACTTTAGCTGCTTGAAGTTCAAGGGCAAGTTCCAGCATCTCTTTTGACATGTAATTTGGTCTTTTCTTTTTGTCTTGTCTTTTTATTAACCTTTTGCTTTCTTGTTGAATGATATCTTTTATGTCATGCCACAACTCATCTGGTCTCCTACTATTTGTGTCTCATGCATTAAACCTATTCTTGATGTGGTGTCTGAACTCAGGTGGGATACACTCAAGGTCATACCTTGGCTCTTGTCCACTTTGTCTAATTTTCTTCAGCTTCATTCTGAACTTGCATATGAGAAGTTGACAGTCCAATCCACAATCCAGGTGTGGTCTTGTTCTGATATTTGATATGGAGCTTTTCCATTGTTTCTTTCCACAAATGTAGTCAGTTTGTTTCCTGTATGTTCCATCTGGCAAATTCCATGTGTATAGTTGCCATTTATGTTGTTGCCAAATGTATTTGCAATGAAAAAGTCATTGGTCTGACAAAATTCTATCATGTGGTCCCTCACATCATTTCTGTCACCAAGACCATATTTTCCAACTAGTGAGATTACTTATTTGTTTCCAACCTTTGCATTTCAATCACCAGTAATTATCAGTATGTCCTGATTGCATATTTGATCTATTTCAGAGTGCAGAAGCTGGTTGAAATCTTCCCTTTCTTCATTTGTGGCCTTAGTGGTGGGTGCATAAATTTGAATATAGTCATATTAACTGGGCTTCCTTGTAGACATATGGATATTATTCTATCACTGACAACATTGTATTTCAGGACAGATCTTGAAATGTCTTTTTTGATGATGAATGCAATCCCATTTCTCTTTAGTTTGTCATTCCCAGCATAATAGCCCATATGATTATCTGACTCAAAATGGCCCATGCCATTCCATTTTAGCTCACTGATGCCTAGAATGTCAATGTTTATGTATTCCATTTCTCTTTTAATGATTTCTAATTTTCCTAGATTCATACTACATACTCTGCATGTTCCAATTATTAATAGATGTTTACAGTTGTTTCTCCTCACTTTGAGTCATGCTACATCAGCAAATGGAGGTCCCTGGGGCTTTACTCCATTTCTGTCATCAAGGTAGATTCTATTTTGAGGAGGCAACTCTTCCCCAGTACTCTTTTGAGTGTCTTCTAACTTGCAGGGCTCATTTTCTGGCACTATATCTGACAGTGTTTCTTTGCTATGTATAGGGCTTTCACAGGCTAATTTTTTGGGGAGTGGTTTGCCAGTGCATACTCCCTAGTCTGTTTTAGTCTGGAAGATCAGCTTAAACCTGTCCACCATGGGTGACCCTGCTGGTATCTGAGATACTTGTGGCATAGCTTTCAGACTCATCACAACACACAAGCCCCCACAGTGTGGCAAATTGACAGATATGTGGGGGTCTGTTCGAAGAGTAGTGTTTAAATCTAAAATCTGTGGGATGCTGTGTGAACATTTATAATCTCAGTGACTCCTAGGGCTGCCTGCTTAACTTAGCAAGATTTTGCCTCAAAACAAAACAAAAAATAAATAAAAAGGGGGCCTGATGTGGTGCTCAGTGGTAGAGCACTTGTGTAGAATGTGCAAAGCCATTGGTTCAATCCTCTAGTTCTACAAATAAACAAAAATGAAATCTAAGTGAAAGATCTTATTTTTGCCTTCATGTGAATAAGGCTGAAGAGAATTCTCATGCTGTATATAATCACGGCCAAAATAATTAAGGAATACTTTAAAATAGATGGTACTGATCTTTGAGAATTAGCTTATGACTTAATGATAATGAATTGCAAATATGTGAACTGCGAGATGCTACCATCAGAGGCACAAGTTTACCAGGAACCATAGCTATTATCAGTAACTCAAAAACCCATTATAAGGCTTGAATTTCAAGTTAAAGTAGCATATGAGAATCAAGTTAAAACTGAAAATTAAACAAGTGGCAGATCAAACTCTAGAAATATGTTGTTAGGCGCCATAGAGTTGGGTCCAACTCATTGCTACCTATGTACATAGGAAATAGGAAATCCATAAGAGGGGATGAGGTGAAGAACAGAAAAAAAGAAAAGAAAAAAATCTTGATCAGATCTGAGATCTTATCTACCTAGTCAGTCTTTCTCAGTGTAGAGGCTTAATGTGATTAATGAGAACTAGAAATAAATTCTCCTGTATAGAATCTGACATTTATAGCTGACAGTAATTGGTGTTAGAAAATGAATGGCTGAGAAAGAGGACAGCTCCTGACTGGATGCTAAATGCTATTATTTCATATTGATTTAGAAGAAAAGGTTTAGGAAAGTATTTTTGTGGCTAAGTCATAGACAGAAATCTAATTGTTTTACATTTTAAACAATTAAATTTAATAAATATTTCTTGAATTTGTATAGACACTGACCTGGACACTGGGAATATAAAAATGCCAGTTGGTGGTCTCTAAGGATCTCAGGATTTCATTAGGAGAAATAGAAAACATCACTCTAGGTATCAGGAGGGCTCCTTACAGCTGGGTTTGGACTAGTTTCTTGGAGTCTGCTGGAAGGGTAGGCCTATCACAGCATTCAGAGGGATCCCAGGCAAAAGGAGAGTGGGGCCCCTCTGGCCAGAATGAAAGCACAGGCATAGGAAGGGAGTGGAAGCACCTAAATATAGTTAAAATTTTGAATATTTTCACAGTAAGGGTAGGTTAAGAGAAAGGCTGGGAAAGCAGTATATTCTTTCTATGAAAGAAACTATGGGTTAGAATGAAGGCTTGGAGCTCATCCTAAAAGCCAGTGATTCTTATTCTTTTGCTTTACCCCAAGAGATCATGATTTACATAAAGTGGGATGGAGCCTCAGATTCTAAAATATACTCAAGATTAAGAAATTTGGCAGCAATGACATTTAATAAAGTCTTATAAAAGTAGTACTTTTTTAGAAGTTTTCTATACTGAAACTAGATAGATAGATAGACAGACAGATAGATATAGATATATAGATATGTTGTTAGGTGCCATTGAGTCCAGTCTGACTCATAGTGACCTTATGTACAACAGAATAAAACACTCCCCAACACTGTGTCATGTCTGGCACTATGTCATTACTTCTCTTCTACTCATAGGGTTTTCAGTGGCTGATTGTTTCAGGAGTGGGCTACCATATTCTTCTCCCATTTTTGTGGGGCTAGGGATTGAATACAGTACTTCAGAGTGCACAGAACAAACAGAACAAGCACTCTACCAACTGAGCTAAATCCAAGGCATATGTATATGTATATGCATGTGTATATATATGTATGTGTGAGATATATACACACATATATATAACACAATGTGTATATATATTATATATTTTATAACACATGTTGTTATCAAGAAATATATCAAGAAATATAGCTCAGTGTGGTGAAACATTTCTGTACTCCTAGCTACTCAGGAGCCTGAGGCAACAGGATCTCAAGTTCAGTTAGCTCTAAATCTATAGTAGGTAAGAAAGCATAGGTTATTGGTTTGTACAAATACCTAGACCAAATTTCCTTTCTATTCTTTTTTGGCTTTACTAGCATAAGCTTTGAAGCTTGGATCTTATTTACTTTTTAGCACTGCTATTTTTATTTACTGATGCCAGGAAAATATGTCTGTTTACTGTAGAATAAATGCAGTTGCCTTAAAACATTGTAAAAACATGCAAAAGTTCATGTTTTTTAATGTTAAGAGGTTCTCTTTAGGTAGGAATTCTTCATTTTAGAGGAGCCATACATGACACAAACAGAGAACAATTGGGAAAAGTAGCTGATAATGATATGATCATTTTTGGCAGGCTCTTCATGTAGTTCTGGCAGAACTGTAGTGATACATTAGTCATTTTCACAGAGAAGATATTGGTCCATGCCAGTCTCTTATTTGGTGTGCCATCTGCACCATTTTTTGTCAGTAAATTTGGAAAGAAAACATATCCATTGGTGGATACCATTTCTATTTTCTAAATCATTGTTTGAGGAAAACTATACCATTCTTAGCATATAACAAATAGTACACATAACTAAAATTGCTTCCAGGCATTAACTGGAATACCCTTCTCAGAATTGCTTCGATAAGTAATAATACTTCCTTTTACTTTAAATTGCCCATAATATATTATCTCTAGAGTTCTAGGTTAAACATAAGAATAGACAGTTTTACTTTTTTCTTTATTAATAATGGAACAACTCACATGGTCCTCACTGTTTTGGTTCGCTTGCCTGTTGTATGATAATAAAGACACATAGTATTTGAAATGGTTGTCTGTGTTTCTGCTAAAGTTAGCACAATTAAAGTTACTGTAAACTTAATGGATGGTGAAAACAGAAAGAGGTGGACCTTGCAATGTTTCCTGACTAAATTAAATGTATAGATTAAGAATATAGATTAAATGCAGTTTATAAACTCTTTGAAGAGAATGGTTCTATTTTACTTGTACTTTGCATATAGTAAACAATCAGTATAGATATATGTTGGGCTGAATAGTACAGATGGGCTTTCTATAATGGCACAATAGAAGCTTCTGTGATAGTCAAGAAGAGGAGTTCACAGACATACACTGGCATAAAATACAACTTGGAAAAATGATTTCTCACCATTGCTATTTTGGGGGCATAAGAAGAGCAAATGACTATTTGCCTCCAGGTTAATTTGTGATATTTTATAGTTTTGTTGAATCAGTAAGGATCATAGCAAAAAGTGTTCTTCAGAGGAATGAGTATCATATAAGTAACTACTATATAATTGTAGTTAGAATGTTCAAATTATGTTAGTAACTAAAGAGAAGTATCATTTCTTAATAACTGAAAACTATTGACACTTGCAATGTGCAAGGCACATTAAGTATTTTACCAATATTATCTCACTTAACTTTCAAAGAACACTTCCAGGTACATACAGTTCTTATTTTCATTTTACCAGTAGGTAAATTGAGTACTAATATATTTCTGTCCATGTTGACTGGAATTTAGCTCAGTTGGTAGAGTGCTGTTCCACACTCTCTGAGGACCTGGGTTCATTCCCAAGCACTGCAAAAAAAATGGAAGAAGGATGTGGCAATCCACTCCCAAAGCAATCCTGAAACAATCAGCCATTGAAAATCCTATGAGAGTGGCTGAGCCGGACTCAACTTGACAGCACCTAACAACAGCAGCAACAACAACAAATTTCTGTGCAATTATCCTCCTTGCAGTGAATAGCTTGGAGATACATATGTTGCAAACTCCTGAGTGTAACTCTAGCTACTAATATATATAAAAAACATGTATTTATGTGCTCAGATCTACTAGTAAGAGGCCAGATGTTTTGTCAGTGATTAAGAATAGATGAAACACTGAGAAATGGTAATATATTTTTAACTAAGAATATTTGACAACTCAGCTTCTTTGATATTTTGTGTTATAATGGTGCCACATTTCTAATCTTATAGTTAAAATCTAGTACTTCACTTAAGGGGACGCCCACTTTTTGATTACTTGTGATTTCTCCAGGTAATTTAGAATTTTCTCTAGGTGGCCCATCCTTACCTTCAGTATGTAGAATAAATTATTGAGAAGTTGGAGAGGAATTTAGGGAAGGTTGAGATGATGGGGCAAATAGTAGCAACTACTGTTCACAGTTCTGAAGATAAGATTGCTAAAGGCGGCTTAATAGTTTCCAAATGAGACTGGATCCTGGGTAAATAGTAACATGGATGTCAACAAATCTCTCCTGTGTAATTGTATTTCTCACACTGATAAAAGACAGATAGATCTATAGGTACAGATGCACACATGTATCTAATTACAGGTAGATCCAAGAAGGCCATGGGAATATGCATGCTAGAAGCATGCACCAAGGAAGGTTTGTTGTTGTTGTTAGATACCATCGAGTTGAGTCCAACTCACAGTGACCCTCGTAGGGTTTTCAATGGCTGATTGTCCTTCACAGAAGCATGCCTCACTGAAGGCTTATTCCTTAAGTCAAAGGTAGCTATTAACAATATTTCCCCCTCTGAAAAGAACCTAGTATTCTCTCTACCAGATCCAGTGGTATGAGTAAAGAGTTGCTGCAGCATTGAAGATTACTCCTTCATTCTATGTGGCCTCTCTCCCGAGTACATGCTCTGTTGCTCAGAATCAGGTACAATTGTATACCTAGGGATGTTTTAATGCACTTCCTCTTTGTTTCCCTCAAATAAGAATAAAATCTGAAAGATATTCCTCTCCCCTCTGAAATCCAAAGCCACAACGGTTAACATAACATAACATAGTATATTCTGTATCTTATAATCGTACAATAAAAATTTCCATACTCAACATAATCTGCATTATGAGCCAAAATAATGAACATTTCTCAAATTTCATTGGATATTTTATATATTGTGCAACCTACTTAATGTGTGCTAATAAGTTTTTTTTTTTTAATACAGAAGAGGAAAAGATAGAGGAGAGAAAACAGAACTCTCAGAAGTACAAACATTCCTAGAAGGTCTTATTTTGATATTTTGACATTCTCCCTAAGAGAGAAAAGTTCAGTTAAGAAGGATAGAAACTGGAATAAAAAATTTAAACAAGAGAAAAAAGGGGAAAATTTAATGGGACTTATAATCTATGTATAATGTTCTATAAGTAAGAATTATTTTTCAGGCCATTTTTTGGGTTATAAAATCTTTCACAAATAATTTCTGAAAATCATACAGTAACCACAAGAAACAGTAGAGAATTATCCTTCCTAACATAATAGTTATTCAACCATACATATTAAAGTGCACTGCCTTGGAATCAGGGTCATTCTAAATTATACTTATTACTAGGCAAGTTCATCTTTTGTCTAAATGCTCAAAATTCTATGCTCTATGCCTCTTCCTATTTTAAGTAGACTATAAAATATCCCTGTGGCCTATATCTGGAAAAAGACATTGTCTTTCTTTCTAAATATGAGTCTCAAGTTTTGGAAAAAAGTGCATGAGATATTTTGTTGTTTTATTGTCAAGTTGAAGAAATAATGTTTTCTTGTTGTGAGAGAATCTGTGTAGTTTCAAGTGCTTACTTGTTTTCTCAAATATGTATGCCATCCAGTTTATTTACCTGTTATTTCAGCTCTTCAGCTTGATTTCCACCATCACTTATCATCTTTTCATTCCTGATGTATAATTGGCTTACAAAAAACCCACAAAGGAGACAGCATGTTAAACAAAATAAACTGGACACAACATCTGTACATGTTGTCTCCTATATTTGCAAAATTTTTAAAAATTTGAACTGAAAGTGCAATAATGATTGCTAAGGACTGAGGCAGGCTGGGGACAAGGGGAAAGGGTGGTAGAAAGGTGGATGGGTGTCATATATACATGATGTATGCATGCATGGAAATATCACACCTAACCCCATTAATATGTGTAATTATTGTGTGCCAATAATTTTTTTTTTAAATTCAAAGGAGGAAAAGATAGGGGAAAGAAAATAGAGTTCTCAGAAGTACAAGCATTCCTAGGAGTCCATATACTTTGATATTTGGGCAATTCCTCTTCCTAAGAGATAAAAGTTAGGTTTGAAGAAGGACAGAAATGAGAATAATTTATTTTTATTTTTATTTTTTTATTTTTTGTGGTACTGGGGGTTGAACCCAGGGCCTCGTGCTTGCATTCTTCACAAGTGCTGGACCACTGAACTGCACCCTCAGCCCATGTTTTTACTTTTTTTTTTTTTTTTTTTGAGACAGGGTCTCACTAAATTACACAGACTGCCTCTGGTCTTGAACTTGGGATCCTCCTGCCTCCGCCTCCCTAGCCTCTGGGATTACAGGCATGCACCACCGCGCCTGGCCCAGAATAAAAAAAAATTTTTTTAAATGCAAAAAATGAAGAAACTTAATGAGATTTATACTCTATAAGGGCTGGGATTTAGCTCAGTTGGTAGAGCGCTGTGCTGCAGTCTTTGAGGTCCTGAGTTCAATTCCCAGCACTGCAAAAATGGGAGAAGGACCTGGCAATCCACTCCCAAGGCAATCCCAAAACAGTCAGCCATTGAAAACTCTGAAGGTCGCTATGAGTCGGATACCGACTCAATGGCACCTAACAACAACATACTCTTTAGGTAATGCTCTACACAAGAGTTCTTTTTCCAAATATATTCTTTATTACTTGAACTGATTATATAACTCTTTTAAGATTCTAAGTCCAAACTAATAGTGAATTATTATAGTTTCTATTCAGCTTAATATGTGCACTGGTTAGTTGTTATAGGAGGATAATTTTAGGGGAAAATAGTGTTTGGAAAAATTAAAACTACAAATCTAAGTGCTATAGCACTTGCCTAGCATGCATAGGCCCTGGGTTTGAGCCCCCGCACAACCACAAAAGCAAAACAAAACAAACAATCAACAACAACAAAAAAGGAGATAATTCTAAACTGTATTTTATCTTTCTTTTTCCAGTACTAGGGATGGAACCCATGGTGCTGTCCCTACTTTTGAAGATCTCAAGCTGAGGATCATCAATTATGGTAGTTTAATTAAAAAATGATAAACGAGCAAGCTTGACATTGGTAAACTTTGTAAGTTATATATGTTGCCACTACTGATCAAATCATAATTAAAACTGTCATTATATGAAAATCTCTTCATATAGTCTAAAATTTTTGTAAATCTTTTGGTAATTTCTCTTATTCTCTCTTCTTTTTTTGTATTCTTTTCCTTTTTTTGTTTCTTTTAGGACTTAGGACATGAGCTCAGGGCCTTGCATATACTTGGCAGTCACTCTGCCACTGATCTGCAGGCTCAACCCTCTTTTTTTACATTTTATTTTGAGACATCCTCTCACTAAATTGTACAAGTTGCCTCTGACCTTGAACTTGCTATCTTCTTGCCTCTGCCTCCTGAGTTGCTGGGATTACAGGTGAACTCCATCATTTCCGACTTTATTTATATACTTGCTCAAGATTGAGGCTAGTTGTTTTTAACTTAAGTGTCACATATTTTTCAGAGTTTATTTTATTACCTATTGAAATATGGAGGGATTTTTTCAGTGCATACAAATGTAAGTCAAAATAAAAATATATTGGGAAGTGTAAAGTTTGGGTACATTAAGTAATGATGATGAAAACTGGTTTATAAAAATTCAAATTGCATTGTGTGTAATTATTCTAACTAAAAGCTTGGGCATCAGAATACCCACATAGTGGGAGAATACAAATGAACACCTACACAGATGTCTGCTATAAGAACAGAACAACCAACGTGCTGTATGGCAGAATTATAAGTGATGCTTAGCTCTATTAAGCCAAGAGAACACATCACTGAAAGTTGGAAACTGACAAAAGTAAATTCCTTTGTTGTAATCATATTCTCAGACTGTCTTGTGGCTGCCATTTATCTAAATGAAATGATAGCCTTGAAAATGTTAATTAGGTGTTATAGCCTGATCAATATTTACAAGCCTTTAATTTATGTATCTACCATTTTATTTGAGATGTCCTCATGTTTATAAGACCTACAGCCGTAGCCCTGTGGAATCCAATCCCGTCAGATCTCGGAAGCTAAGCAGGGCCGGGCCTGGTTAGTACCTGGATGGGAGACCACCTGGGAACACCAGGTGCTGCAGGCTTGGGAGAAGGACCTGGCAACCCCCTCCCAAAAATCAATCTGCCATTGAAAACCCTATGAACAGCAGAGAAGCACTGACAATAGTGTTTCCCCTGTCGTACAGAGGGTCGCTATGAGTCGGATACCGACTCGACAGCACCTAACAACAACAACAACATGTTTATAAGAACAGTTAGCTATAGAATACTGACAATATCAAAAGGTTAGCCTGCTACACAAATTCCTTTGAAATATTGAACTATGGACTATGGGAAGAATCTCTGAGGTAGTGAGTATATAGTACAATTTTCTTCAGAGAAGTATTAAAAAAAACAGCTTAAGTGGGCAATGATGAATGTTCCACAACAACAAAGGAATAACATAAAATTCTTCTTGCAATTTCCTTTATTTTGTTTCTTATGTATCATATTGTTGTTGTTATTGTTAGGTACTGTGGAGTTGGTATCCGACTCATAGTGACCCTATGTACAACAGGTGAAACACTATGTCAGTGCTTCTCTGCTATTCATAGGGTTTTCAATGGCTGATTGTTTTTCTTGGAGGATGGAGTGGGTTACCAGTCCTTCTCCCAAGTCTGTAGCACCTGGTGTTCCCAGACGGTCTCCCATTCAAATACTAGCCAGGCCCAACCTTGCTTAACTTCTGAGATCTAATAGGATGGAACCCCGCAGTGGTATGACTGCAGGCACGTATCATATGTTGTTGTTAGGTACTGTCCAGTGGAGTCCAACTCATAGTGATCCTATATACAGCAGATTGAAACACTTCTCTACTCTGTGCCAGACACACGATCTTATTTATATTTAAGCCCTTTGTTGCAAACACTGTGTCAATCCATCTGGTGGAGGGTTTTCCTTTTTTTTTTGTTTGTTTACCTGCCACTCTCCCAAACATGAATGTATCATATAGATATATTAAAATCCTTATTAAGAAAACAATGGCAGAATCTGTTGATGACATCTTGTTTTATTGTAATCCATCTGAATTAGGTGCAAACTACAGATAATTTGCCTTCTACTTTGGGAATTTTGAGGAAAATTTTAATATCTCACTAAGTCGTGGGAAAGGAAAAAAGTTTAGATACATAATTCCTAATTTATTTTTTTTTGTTTGGGTTAAGTTGTAGGAGACACTTTAGAAATGAGTACAAAACAAGTAGTACTATTACAGAAAAAGGTCAACCTTGAGTCTTTGGAAATAGTTTTATGCAATCTTAATCAGGTCATTGGGGTTACCTAGTTTAATCAAAGTATTCATATATTTGTTGAACTTCTGATTCATATCAAAATATCCAAAATCACTCCTTATACTTGACTTTTCCAACAGAGAAGCTTTTCTAAAGGATTGTTTATGCTCATTTTCTAAAGTTTCCTACCTCATTTCACATTAGCTTGCTATATTCTGGTTTCTTTCCCTACCACTCCACTGAAACTGCTCTCAGTAATGTCACTGTTGATTTCTAACTTGACAATTTCCAGTATCCTTTCTGCACCATTTGATGCTTTTATTTCCTTTCTCTGTGATATTCCCTCTTCCCATCAATTCTGTAGCTCTCTCTTAGTCCCATTTTCTCTTAGTTTTTGCCATCTACAAGACTAAACCTCAGATTCTTTCACAGACTCCTCTTCCTCCAGACCCTTATTATCCATGGGTGTATTTTAGTATTTCATTTTCTATTCTTATTCTCTATATATCTTTAAATGATCAAATCCATTCCTAAGATTTACATACCATTTATATTGATTGTTCCAAACAATCTGAGAAACAGACCCTACAGGGTCAGCCTTTTTTCTGTATTCAGAGGTAGGAACTCTCTAGTGAATGGAAGTGTGGAACTGGGGTAAATGGAGAATAATGGCACCTTGTCTCTGTAACCTATGGCAAAGCCTTATTTCAGCACATCATCTTCTTTCATTGTGTGCCAGGTGCTGTAAGAAAAGGTATACATGGAAGATTATATAAGATATATAAAAAGGTACTACTTATCTATCATAAATCCAGCTGTAAGAATAATTGAATACCCACTTGCTATTTGTTTGGGTCTACTAAATAGGCCATAGGAAGGTCATCTGCTTTAGTAATTTCCTAGTATTACTCAATGTTGTTGTTGGTAGGTGTCATCAGGTCGAGTCTGACTTACAGAGACCCTACATACTACAAAACGAAACACTACCTGACACTGTGTCATGCCTGGCACTATGTCTGTGTTTCTCTGCTATTCATATGGTTTTCATTGGCAGACTGTTTTGGGAGTGGGCTGCCAAGTTCTTGTCCTATTTATGTAGTGCTGGGGATTGAACCCAGGACCTCAGAGAGTGCAGAGCAGCTCTCTACCAACTGAACTAAACCCCAGACCATTATTACTCAATAGTAGTAGTAGTAGTAATAATAATAACAATAACAACAACAATAATAATAATAATAAAAGAGACAAGAACAGATGCTGTTTAGAGGTCATGACAAAAAATATGAACTCTGAAGCTTTTCATTTCTTTGTAACTATCACAATTACCGCTCTAAATTTCAAATTGAATGTTGGTCAGTATCAACTTAAGCAAAAAAGAAAATGTGCTTATACTACAAATTCTTCATATTCTACAAATATATATCACAAAAGCATCTCAGTTAAAATGTTCTTTTTAGGATAAATCTATAGGAAATAGTCTTAAGCAAGGTGTAGAACCCTTGCATAATGAAATTCATAGAATGTGACCACTCAGGCCATGTTTTTCAATGATCTATAGATTACTGTAGAGCTATGGATCAATATGACTAAGTTACATGCTTCCCATAAGCCTGGTTATCCCAAGGGTGCAGTTAATTTGAGAAAGAAAGTAATAGGAGATGAAAATGTACACTTTCTCCTGGGGCTTTCAAATAAATAAAACAAATAGTAATGCCATTTTTATTTTAAAGTACCAGAATGTAACAAAAACTTTCCTAAGAAAATTGTACTCTTCTCCCTAACCTTTCTCAAACGTGTCCCCTGTTTTGAGTAGTGTTATGAGCTGTGCCTCCAGTAACTAAACTATGCAGTATGTATTTCAATGCATCTGTGACTACATGACCAGATACATTCAGAAGAACATACTTCAGAAATGGAAAAGAATTAAAATAGAAAAAAAAAAAACAAAAAAAAAAAAACTAAACAAACCAAATCAGAGTTACATAGCCTGGGCCCTAGTGGACATCCTATTGATTGCCCAGTCGTATATGATGCCTGGATGGCCTTCTCACTGTAGTCTTAAGATAGGATTATATGTTTTCAATAAAATCCCTGTTATGTTTGAACTGCTGTCTTGCAATATATTTTTGTGCTTGTTGATTACTATCCACTATCCTAAAAATCCATTTTGTCAGGAATTTGTTCCATATTTAAAAAATTGTTCTTTTTTCCCTCCTCCTCAACCTTACTCTGATCATTTAACTTATGTGGAAGATGCTATATTTTTACAAAAACCCTATGCATTGGGTATTGTCTATTGCTCCAAATATAAACACTTATCCAGGTCTTGATCAAGTACAGGCCTTCCTTGGTATTTTTTTGGTCTGGAAGCAGGGAGTCCATTAGACTGCTCTCTCTCCAGTGACAAATTTTTCAAGTATAAAACTTTCAGAGCTGGGGATATAGCTCAGTGGTTAAGTGCTTGCTGAGAATGTAGAAGGCCTTGGGTTTAATCTCAAACACCACACACACATACACACACACAAACACATACACGCAAATTAAAACTGCAGGCATGTTTTCTAGTAATTTAGGTCTACAATAAGATGATGAAGCCAGCACATAATGCATAATGAGAAGAGAATGTTGCAGGTGTTTGTGTTGTTGCTTCTAGCTAATCCCTAAACTAGCTGTATCAATGACTGTTTTGCTATTTATTTGTTAAACTTTACTTAAATTTTTGGAACCAATTATTCCTATATATTCCTAAACTTGTTTAAACTGGGTTTTAATTAGCATTGTCACATTCAGCAAATAAAAACACAAGATGCCAATTAAATTTGAATACTGCATTAACACCAGATGCTATGGTGCACAAATTTAATCCCAGAGACTCAGAAGGCTGAGGCAGGAAGATTGCAAGTTCAAGGCCAGAGGCAGCCTGAGTAATTTACCAACACCCTCAACTCAAAATATTAAAAAAAGGGTTGATAGTGTACTCAGTAGTAGGACACTTGCCTAACATGCATGAAGCCCTAGTTTCACCTCCCAGTACTGAAGAAAAAGAAAAGAATATCACCCTAGCAATTATATTGCAATATTTGGGACAGCCTTATATAAAAAATATCCATGGTTTGTCTGACATTTAGGTGTAACTGGGTGTCCTATATTTTATCTGGAACTTTAGTTTTGATTACTTACAGCCAAACTAGTTGCTCTCTGTGACTTGTAACCAAACAGAACCGTTTAATATAGAACTTTAGCTATACATTCCTATTCCAACCAAAAGAAAATATAAATCCCTAAATCTTGCTTATTCAGTCCCCTTATCTTTAAACTGTGGGTAATATATCTCTCAGTCTTCCAGAAGTGTCACAGTAATTAACATTTATGGACTGCTTTGAAGATTAAAATTCTCTATCTTGTTAAGCATTAGCAAGATGGTAAATACTACCTAATTATGGCATATCCCCTTAATAATCTAAGAGCACATATGGTTTTACAGTTTTAATAATAGTTTCAATAAAAGAAAAACAAGAGTCTGAGTTCCTTAATTTAACAAAATGCTTTGCTTTGGTATCATAGCCATTGTTGTTGTTGTTGTTATTTGCAAATAAAGTAAAATATGTAAATATTTTCCTATATTTAGGTTATAAGGATTTTTTTCTTCACAAAAGTTTCATTGTTCTTAATCGCAAGTAGTCAACTGTTTTCTTTCCAAATGAGGTCCACCATTAAGAATGCTTCTGAAAGCATGCATTAAGGCAGAGGGATGGGAAGTTACTATAATTTTCAGTTCATGTTACTTGTTGAGTACTGTCACTTCTCTATATAAAGCTATAGAAAGTGAACATTAGCCCTTTAAAGGAGTCATATTTCAAGGATCAGGTGGGAAAGACAGAAGTGTTGGATGCACCTAACTGCACTGCTGTTCATCCCCAACACTTTGCACAATGTGAGAATGTTTAATAATTCCAACCCAACCTACAGATAAGAATCTCTGGTGTCACATCACAACTGACAGTGCTGGTGTGAGATTTGCAGTAAAACAATATTCCAGCTGTAGCTTTCATTTACAGAAATAAAACAGCAGAAGTGGAGGGAAAAAGGCCAGGAGAAGATAAACACTTTCATCTTGACATTAAATTATATTAGCTATACTAAAACAAGGAGAGAAAAATCCAACCTCAGGACATAGAACTGATATGTGTCATTTCATTTTAAATCTACTGCACTATCTATATTTTACATTAGACTGTTAATGTTTAGTTATCCAGAGAGATCTCCAAATATAAATAAGCTCATTTTCAAATAAAGTCTATGGCAACTGTGGGACAGGCGGCCTTATTTTTCTCCCATTAATCACTAGAAACTTCACACGGCGTGAAAGTCTCAGGGGATATTTCTGGCTGGGAAAAAGATCCTCCCTCCTCAGTTCTAATCAGTCCATCCCATCTGTAATGGCTTTAGAAAATTGTTAATGACATAAAGTGACAGTCGAGGGGCTTTTTGCTCTGTCAGTGTAGGGTTACTATGAGCTTTCTAACAAACTACTACATGCAGTCCTCAAAGCTGCTGGAAAATGATATGGATTATGAAGGAATAAATTTGATATGTTAGCAATCACAAACAGGAACTGAAAAGAAAGGCTTCCTTAATACAGTTCTTTGAGGCTATAATGGGAACTACGAAGATAAATCTGGCTCAGAGACAAACCCACATAAGACTGCCGCGGGTGCACAGAATATAGATCTCAGTTATGGGATGTGTAAAACACACAATGGCCTGAATAAGGAGCTAAGTATATAAGTGCAAACAAACCCGTTTTTATAGTTAACATGGCATTTTGAATGGAGTTTTAAGCCTAGAGGACACTATCCTACTTGCAGATGAAGATGGGAAATTTAACAGTAAGTACTGTGCTTTTATGTAGAGAAGCCTAATAGGAAAATGTTCTAGAAAATGAATTACATAAAGCAAAGTAAACCTGAATTTGACATTCCTCATCAAAATTAGACTACCTTTGCCTCCCCTAATTGAAAATACTGTTTTTTTCCAGTTCCATTATCTTGGTTTGGATTTATGGGAAATCTTGAACAGTGTTGTGAGAATGATTACAGTTTGAAGTATCTGTTAAATACAGCAATATGACATCACAAGGTATAATCGCATTCCTTGTATGATAAGAGTTCTATACAGATTTGATAAATAAATGCATATCTGGGGATTTGAATGAGTTAAGAATAGAAAGTAATAGAAATGGACATGGAAATTTGGGAATATCATTCTAATGCAGTAAAACATTTCTTTCATTTATTTTTTTCAATTTCTAGTATATTCACCTCATTAGAGTGTCACAAAAAGTGACAATATAAACAGTTAGCTTCCCACACATCTTCTGTAGGTTTGCTATGGGCTATAAAAACACTACATTCTGACAACTTCACAAATCTTGAAATATTAGGTAAAAGATTTTACTTACTTATACAAAAAGATTTTTTACTTAGTAATAGAGAAAAGCTAAGTGATATTATTCCCAAATCCTATCATACTCAATAACATATATGAAAGAAAAATTTACCTCTGTATAGGATTTATTTCCTATTAGTGAAAAGATTTAAGACCTTTAGAAGCAGTATAATTTCTTATCAGTCTGATATAGCTTAAGTAGGGTTCTACTTGACAAACTCCATTTTTACCAGATGGTTACTAAAGAAACCTTCCAGTTCTATGCTTCTATATTAGCCACAGTTTTTCTTAGATGGGAATCATTTGGTAGGAATAGACAATCAGCTAATAGGCCCATAACTACTCTACAGTTGTGCATTAAAAATAGAGATGGAATGAAAAGAGAACAAGAATAACTTCCTAAAAAATAATTCTGATTGAGTTAGGCAGTAGAATTTCAACTGATTTATTTTCATTGTCAAATGTTGCATATTCTCGGTGAGAATTGAGTTAGGACTGGGAAATCACTGGCATACTGAGAATATCCCATTTGGCTTTGAAGTGGGTCATAGACTTTGGATACCTACACTATTTTTTTTTTTTTTGGACTACTAGAAAACCATCTCATAAGTATCTGTTTCAGTGCTCTAAAATGATTAAATGACATCATGATGACCTGACTTAAAGAAAATGCTACATAAGGACCTTAATTGGTCCTCTGGTGGCCTAGAAGAGTTAATGTAGTTTTCTTAAGTGCCCAATCCATTCCTTGTTTGCAATGTACAGAACAGGGAATGTGTGTCAATAGCTCACTGATAGCTTCACCTAATGTAAGAATATTAAGGAGGAATGAGACTTTTGAAGGAGTCTATCAAAGACGTCTGCTAAATAAGGAAAGATGGGGAACATTTATTTTTTCTTAGAAAATAAAGTATTGCCCAATTCTAGAATTGAAAATAAAGCCAAAAAAAAGTTAAAAAAAGAGGAAAGATAGAAAGATGGAGCTGTTGGGGCTTCAAAAATCCTATGAAGAAAATGGAAATTATGTTCTTCTTAAAGGATCTCTCAAAAGATCACAATACATAACAGATACTGCATTCTTACAAAATACAGGCAAACCTTATGCATAACCCATTCTGAGATCAAATAATATTTACTTTTATATAGTGGAGATTGTAAGACTAGGAGAATGTTTTTTTTAACTTTTTAACATATTTGATATCATAGAACTACATACTACATCAGAAGAGCAGGTGGCAATTAGAAAATGATCTTTTCTTTCATTATGTGGAATATTTTTACTACAAAAATTATCAAAAATGTGTAATCATTTAAATTGAACTTAATATTGTTAGATAAAATTCTGTGATCATGTTTGGCATAAGAAATGATAAAAACATGAGAATGAAATTGAAGAGAAAGAGAAAGGCAATTTTGAGAGTAAAGTAGAAAACACTTCTGAT